>VDFB02065808.1:0-37072 GCA_007258455.2 Sequoia sempervirens
AAGAGATATATTCCAATTGCATGCTTCTCAAATGATCAATAAGGAGACAATATTCACAATCTTTAAAACCAAACTATGAGGAACAAACAAATCACATTGAAACAAAATTTGAAATATCAACTAAGAAGGTATTAGTGCGAACCTGCACACCAGCAAGAGGTTTTCCAACTGTGCCCACCTTCCGCAAACCATGGAGGGGATTTGAAAGAGCCATCACAAACTGCATAAATGATTATATTAATTATCATTCTTGACCCAGACACATCAAAAACACTAGCAAAAACTAACTAAAATAGGAACCTTCATTAGAAAATGACTTGAAAACTTCAAAAAAAATTGTAGATTGATCAAATTTCCCACCTCAGTCATCCCATAACGCTCTAAAAGACAATGCCCTGTGATTCTTTCCCACTTTTTCATAACAGGATGAGGAAGTGCTGATGAACCACACATCTGTTCCAAAGCAAAGCAATCTGTCTCATAAGCTAAATTTCCATCAATAATCCCATATATGCCAAGTACACACTTCTGATTTCTTATATTTGGTATAACTAGACCATAATTATTAATACATTAGCAAAACAATAAGAACATGTCAAAAAAATAGTAACAGAACTAGAATGTAGAAAGAATATCTAGGGAGATTCCTTGGAGCATTGTAAAGAAAAGAAAATTGACAGACGAATTCACAAAGAACAATTGAAATCTTGTAGTTTTAAGAACACTTCGTACAACATGCAGAACATAGAAGGGAAACATTTGACCCAAAAGCTTCAACTCAATTTGTCAGTTTCTTCTTGATAATTCTATAAATGTAAATTTGGACTCATTCAATGAGTATAATTTAGAAGGAAGCAAAGACAACACGTAAGAGAATGAACCATATAAAGCTATCCATTTCTACCATAAAGATGAAGCAAACATTATTTAGGGAAAATTCCACAAGCAAACAAAAGCAGTGGATATAAAAAGGTTCACTAAAGTACAAATAAAAGAAATCATGAAGTAGAATTAAGAACTATGTTCCACAAGGGATGTGTGCCCACCACTCAATCTTTCATCCCCATCCCCACACTATTGTCCTATTCCAATATCACTCCTAGAACTTTGGGTTTCTCCAAGGCATTCTCTTTTCGCATTCCGCATTTCCTCATCCCCCTAAATGGCATGTCATTAGTATAAATATTCCATAGCTAATTCATCAACATGAATATTTATCTGCCAAACAAACAATTTAGTTGATGTGCCCTTAGGTTTTTCTTAAGAAACAGTTTATAAGTGCTTAGAACTCAGTTGTTTAAGTACTGTAAATAATTGCATATAGCTATATGCATGAATTGAGACAACAATAACTGAAACACATCATCAAACAGAGAAATAGCATAAGAGATTATCCCAGTGAAACAAAATGTGAGAAGAACTGCAGAAGAGTAAAGCCTTTGTCTCTCTTGCAACTATCTACTACGAATTTAAAATATCACTGCCCTTCTTAGGCCTTTAAGAACACCAATCAACAGCAATAGTTTCCTAGCATTTGTAAAACAGCCCTGCACCCTACTCAATTAACAAATTCTAGTATTTCAATGTAATAAAGTCATCAAAAGTCCCTAGGAGAGCGTATCAAATGAATTGAATAAAATCTGAAAATTGTCAGACACTAAAAGGATGGAATTATAAAAACAACTCCTTAAAATCCTCTGGATTCTGCTATTTTATCCTGAAATAGACATTTTCAACACTGAATGAACATGTCTGACAGTTTCGCCACAGCCAAACCCTTTAAATGTTATATTCCCACAACTGCCTCTGACCTTGAGATGTCCAAATCATCCTTCAACCCTTTTGCACCTGTGTCTAAACCTGTAACTTTTACAAACTCTATTTTTTGTTCTTCAACTTGTCTTCTAAACAATAATTAGAACAACTTCAAGATGCATGCTTAGTCAATTTGTCATGCCCCCGAAATTGTAGCACTAAAGTATAAAGAATTGAAATGCAAATAAATAAATGAAATAAAATAAATATTAACAACTTAAATATTATTATAATTAGAATCATTATAAATAATACTATAAATATTAAAAATATTAAAATGAAATTAACATTCTTATAATCTGCATATAAAACTAATATAAAAATAAATATACTAACAATAAATTAAATATAATAGGAAAATAACAAGGTTACCCCAAGTTTCCGGGACGGGGACGGCAGGGGACGACGGGACGAGTCCCCAAGTTTCCGATTTTTGAGGCCAAAATTAGGGACGGCAGGGGACGGCTATATAAAAATATAGGGAAAATTTAAAAAATATAGGGAAGTTTTAAATATTCAATAGATAACATGAATAAGGCATGCATAATACACATTATAGAACATTAACATATAACATTTGTGTTCAACATTATGCCAATACTCAATAGAGTCAATAGTCAATACGCATTCAAAATTAACATACAGTTACACAAATCATGAAACAACCTCCAAGTTATAATTTATAAACTCATATCAAAATGGCCAAAGGCTACATTGCTGCCATATAGTTTTAAAGTTTTAGTTTGCTATGAAAATCAAAATACAATATCGTATGTCAATAATGAATACAAATTTACAAAATAAACAAAGAGCACTGCTGCCCCTAATCATCTCTCATAACTGCATCAAAATCAGAGTCATCCTCGAGTCACTGCCACCATAATGCTCCTCCTCAGCCAATGGGACCCCAACCAAGCCCTCAGCTGTCTCCTCCTCATCTATCTGAGCCGCGTCCTCGGGATCAATATCCCACCGTAGAGCTGGAGTCTGTCGATACTCTGGAGTCTGTCGATCTTGAAGCCGAAGAGCACTATGAACGGCCACTAGCTTCTCTGCTCGTCTAGAGGTAAGTCTATTCCTCTTGACAGAGTGGATAAAGCTATATGTGGACCAATTCCTCTCTGCAGCAGAGGAACTAGCAACCTGTGCAAGAAGGCGAGTGGCAAGTATCTTCAACTGCGGTGTATCTCTCCCATGATAGGTCCACCATCCAATAGGGTTCCCTTGAGCTAATATAGCTCTATCCAACCTCGCCTGTGGTTTGCTCAAGTTTGGGCCATTAAGATTAGCAAAGTCTAGAAATTGTGACCGAAGTATTGAAGCTTGCTCGGCTGGATAAATCTTTTCAATGGCCCGTGTGAACCCATCTAAAACCTCAGGATCATCACATGGAGGCACCCTACCATCCCTTGGTGCATACCATTTTGGATTTAGAGCAAAGGCAGCCATATGAAGCGGGGTGTTCATTGTATTCCACCTCCGCGTCACAATGGGCCTAATGTGTTGCTCATATAAATCCAAAGTGGGGTCCTTTGCCAAAATAACTTGCCTGATCTTCCCAAGCATAGTGTCAAATGTCTCATATATCTCTCCAAGACTAGGAGAGTCTGTATCAGCATATCTAATGACATCTACAATGGGCGAGATAAAGGAGCAAATATATCTGCAAAATGCAAACAAAAAGTTCAAAATAATTAGTTGACAAGTTATTTGACATGTTAGAAACTTCAAAAGTTGGAACATTGGACAATAAAATTAAAATATTAAAATCAGAAATTTAATATGAAAATCAGCCATCTAATATGTCTTACCTCACATTGGCCCACCAATCATCATCGAGGATCTTTTGTTTGATGCTCTTTCTTTGAGTAGAACTTGCATTAGGCCATCTAGTCCACTCAGAATTGACCATCATCAGTTGTAGAGGCTCATGCACCTCAAGCATCCTCTCCAATAGGATGAAGTAGGTGGCATATCTACATTCATTAATTCAATGATTCATTAAAAAATAAAAATTTAAAACAAAATCAGATTATGAATACAAATTGAAAGTGAAACAAAATGAAGTAAATGGCATACCTTGTATCAACAGGTTTGAGAAACTCCTTCTTTGAGAATGTCCTGAAAAGAGCAAGTGAGGTGTGGTGGTTGCAAATGAACATTTGAATTTCTCTAGCTTCTGCCACCGTTTTCTTCACCCAATCCATCTTCCCTATGTCTTTCAATGCATTGTTCAATGCATGAACACAACATGGGGTCCAAAATATGTGCCTGTAAGTACCCTCCACCATCAACCCAACCGATTTGCACACATCATGCTGAATCGGTGATCACTACACCATTTGCAGCCCCAATGTCATGTCCCCTTCTCAGTGACATCTCTCGGAGTACAGGATTGGCCTATCACACGACCCTCGTAGGCTGATGACTGGATAGAGGTCGCAGGAGCTTGGCTCAGCTTCAGTTAGCAGAGTTTGATCAGTAGTCTTTCGTTTGGGCTCGATGGAGACCTTTGCAGAGTTGCTATTTTTAGCAGTTCCTGGCGTCAACGTGGGACCCCTGCTATTTTTTAGCGGTATGAGATTGGCAGCGTTGAGAATCCCGAGGTTAAATTCCTTGACGGATCAGTCATCGGATGAGTAACGAGGAAGATATTAATATTTAATTATATTAATTAAATATTAATTATTGATGATTATAATATAAAGTTATAATATTAAATTATAACTTAAGTGATTCTTCTTGAGGGGTGCGCCATCATCAGAAAGGGGCCAGTTATTGATTATAATTTATTATAATAATTTGGCTGAGGACTATGGAGAAATTAAAAGAATTAAAAGTGAATATTTTATTAAAACCCTATCTTTGTGGAAATCGCACTTTTGAGAGATAAAGGGGTTTTGCATTGGTTTTTGTGCCATTATGAGATTATTGAATTTTGAGAACTGATCAACTTTGACCTGAGCAAGAGACTTTAGGGTTTCAAGTTCGAATTCCTTGGGGAACGAGCCATCTCCATCGGAAGCAATTCAGAGGGTGTGAAATAACACTTGATTTATTGCAGCAGAGGTTTCTTCAGTCAGGAGGAATCACAGAGCTTTAGAGCATTCATTATCTACAGAGTTCTTTTAAGTGTTTTGCATTCAGAGCATACCTATTCATCTAGGCACACTATTATAGAGACTTGGACATTGATTTTTGAGGAGGCCGTACATTATTTATTGCTGTTTCTGACAGGTCGTACCTGCTGTCAGGCCGTACTTCTTCATCTCCTGGCTGTACTTCCTTCTAGAGCAAAACGCCTTCCTTTACTTCAGTTTCTCATCACTGACAGGGGCGCACATCTATCTAGCTTGGTTCTGGAACGTCAGAAAGAGGGAGAAGAGATATTGCATGCAGCCGTACCATCTCAAATCTTTTACCAGCAAGCTGCGTATTCCAGGTTTTCAATAAAAATTGTTTAATTTATTATTGCATGCTATCAGATCTTGATTGTATTGATTCCAGTTAAACAATAAAAGAAGCGCCTTCAGTAGATCTTGCAATTTCTATCGATTTTGGCCATTAGATATTTTATTTGTATTTATTATCAATTTCTCTAGCAAAATCGCATTCTTTCAATTACATGCAAAAAACTCAAAAACGTCAAAAAAATCAAAAACCTTCGGAAAAACCTAAAAACAATCAGATACAGAGATCTCGGGGAAACTAGGGTTTCTACACCCAACCTCCTCTATGGCATCTCTCAAAATGGAAAATTGGAAGTCAGCATCCTTACTTCTCCCTGAACAATCTACGGCTCTAAGAAAATAAGAACCAGCAGGGCATGTGACTATGACATTGATGAGTGGTCGACGTCTACAATCAGTCCACCCATCCATCACTATAGAGCACCCCGTCCTCATCCATGTTTGCCTCATCTCCTCCATTAACACATTAACTTTGGAGTACTCTTTGTTAGGAGGGTGGTGCGTAGCTTATGATCTCCAGGGGGTACAAATGAAGGACCAACAGTGACTAAGTCTTTCACCATTTGTTTGAAATAAGAGGAACGGGCCACATGAAATGGAATGGCATGGGCAAAAAAGAATTTGGCAATGGAGGATTCACAGGTTTCTCGTGCTTGGTTTTGAAACATGGACTCAATTGAGGCTCCCTTATCACCACCAATCACCTTCCTCTTTCCTCTTAAGATAACAGTACTACCAACTGTGGAAGGACTAGGAGTAGGAGTAGGCATAGACGATTGTGAACTTGGGAAAGAAGGAGACCCAGTTTGAACCCCACCATCACACTCCATTTGAATTGTTTGGCACTCTATAAATAGTGCATCTGTCAATGCAGGACACGTTCTAACTCCATGGCCCACCTCACCCAAAAAATGAGACCTAACTCTAGTGTAGCTGCCCCTAAACTCCTTTTCACAAACATGGCACAACCAAACCCTACTCCCCCCTGAATTTTTTTGTCTTTCACCCATGGCTGTCACAAATTGAAGGAATGGTTTTTTTTTGTCTATTGGGTGTTTTGCATAGTCCTTCATAGTTTTGGAATTGGTTGATGAATGATGGTGTTGGGTAGGGGTTATTTGCTCTCTAGTTTGCCTTCTAACTTGCATTTCAACTTCACTATCACTCCCACCTTCACTGTTGCTCATGTTTTTTGTTTTTAGAATGCAAGTGTTGACTGAAAATGAAAAAAATAAAAAAAATCAGACTATGCATACTTCATATTTTGCAAAAAAAATGAAAAAAAAAGAATGGTGAAAGAAAATGCATACCTTTTTGATGGATTTGCACTCCCAACAACACTCTTTCAACCTCCTCTCCTCCTTCAAACAGCTGCTCCTTCTCCTTCAATGGCTGCAATTTTTTTTCTTCTCAAACCCTTGGCTCCCTACACAAACAAAATGAAAATAATGAACTTTTAGAGGCCTCCTTTCATTCTTAAGAGAGCAAAACATGGTGGGGCCCACGCATGCCACATAAGCAAGGCTTTATTTTTAAATTTTTTGCTTTTTTTTTTGGTGTTTGGGCGAGTAAAGCAGCGGGGGACGGCCGGTGCGTCCAGACGATCGAGGGGCGACTCCCGGTAGTCCCCCACTGAATCAGGTGTCGGTAGATCCCTATTTTGGCTGAAGCCGTCCCACATCAGGGCGTTTCGATTTTCAAAAGGGGAGCGGTCCCAGATCTAAGTCCGGGCAAGGACGGGTGATTTTAGAGGCCAGCGTCCGGGCCTAGAAAATAACAAACATATAATATATTAATAGAAATATATAAACATAAGATAATGCATGTTAGGAAAATCAGCAATGATTAATTTAAGTAAAGAGCAGCAAATAAAATGATAAATATATATATATATATATATAGAAGAAGCAACGAATTTATTTAAGGCAGACCAGCGATAAGTTTAAGAGGATACCAATTTATTAAAGACAGATTTGTTTACACAAAGTTATTAATTCCCAAAGTCACAAAGAGCAGCGATTATAGTTACAAACAATATACATATACAATGATTATTAATGAAAAGTGATTCCTATCATAAATGCAGCGATAGAGTTCATAATGGGCAGAAATTAATGATAAAATAGCAACGGTTGATTAAAAACATCAATTCATTATTAAAGGCAGTGATTTACAAAGGCAACAATCGTATTTAAAAGGATTTGGAATAAGTTTAAGGACAACAATCACCTCTTAACAAAAGGTCATACTCTTTTCAAAGGCTATCTCCTTCCAAAGGTTGTCTCTCTTCATAGAGACATAGGGATATAAGATGGGAGTGTGGAATGAGGAGAAGAGGGAAGGAGGAATGGAATGTGAATAAGAAAGAAAGCGGATAACAGCCAGCAAAAAAGTGGTATATTAATTCTGTTCACAGTTTACATTTGATATAGTAATGATCATAGTTTATATTTAATATAGGAATAATTATAGTTAGCATAATGATGGTTCCAGATTATAGTTAATAGAATATAATTATGATTCAGATTGTAGTAGATGACATAAATACTTTATAGTTCAGATTTATGAATCAATATTGCGATAAATCTTCTATGTGAAATTATAGAAGATTGTTCAAATATACTTAGTGATTCATACAATAGTCTACATTTATTTTTGTGATAATATACTCTTCATATTTTAAGTATTAAGTTAGTTAGTCTAATGTGCAATTGTTTCTCCACGATGAGAGAAGAGAGTTTTGCCAAGCAATTATAGCGAGAGAGCCTCTTCTAGGTATGCCACCCAGGCAAGGGACAAGATGAACCCACAAAGGGCAAAGGGGGAACGGCCTTCATTGTGGAGGGTATTGCCCTTGGGCCTAGGGGAGTTGGCTACCTGGACACCTTTCACAATCTTGCCTCCCCTATCATGGAACAACAATATAGAGAAGTCATTCATGAAGGAGTGGAAGAAGATGGAAGGATGGGGGACCCTCATTTGGCCGCCCCATATGAATGGCATGTGCCACATGGGGTAAGGGGCCACCTCATATGAATGGCATGCACCACATGACGTAAGGGGCCTGTTGTGACCTTTTCACACATCACCCCATTCAAAATGGGGACCCCCAAAATTTTGTCCCATTGGGGTCTTTTGGCTTTGGTTTTGCTTGGTTTCGCGGCTGTCTCTCTTTTGTTTCATCTATCTTTCCATGGATGAACCTATCTTTTGGCCTAATTTGAAATGTTGGCTAAATCTGAAGTGTGTTTTGACAGATTAGGGTTTTCATTCTTCAAGCTAGTTTGAGGTCAAATTGAGTTGGCAAATTGAAATCTAAGCTTGGCACTGCATTCAAGAAGCTTTAGGTGGGCTCCCATTAAAATTTCATTGAATTCAGATAACTTTCTATTTTTAGCAGTTATGGTTTCGAGAGCAATTTTAAGGGTTTGCATGTATGATTTTTCAACGCATGTCAAGATAGTCTTTCTTGATATAACATGCAAGTCAAACTAATGACTTTCTATTTTTAACAGGTACCCGCATGCAAACTAGTTTTCTGGGATTTTCTGGGTTTTTTGAGATCTCTCAAGCAATATGACATGCAACCAAGTCCAGCAATCAGTTGATCACTTTTTCAAACACTTACTATTTTTAGCCAGTTCGCTCCAGCAGTCCCAGATCTTTAGTTTCAGGAGCAGAGCAGTTCATAACAAAAACAGAGTTGAACGAAGATCAAAAGAGGCACGTTCAAATGAAATTAGGGTTTCCAACTTTGGTGCCTAAAATGAGGGGCAAATTTTGAGAAAAATGAAAAATGGATGTATCCCATTGCGATCAGCATCTTTCAAGGAATCTACTGGTAAAATTTGAGCGTAATCTGCATACTTACTATTTATAGTAAGTCACTTCCAGAACATGGCTAAAAATAGCAAGTGAGCATGAAAGGCAGGTGTGAACAGGTTAGTCAAGCCATGAGGGTCAGGGTGAGCAGAAATCAAGTCTTGAGAAGTTGAAAATTCATGGAAATCACAAAGACTTCAAAAGTTGCTAAAAATAGAAAACAAGGGCAGGCAAGGCGAAAAATGACTAAGTATCCAAAACATCCTAAGTGTCAGAACTTCTCCCTCATAGGTAGATATGCGCCTTAAATGGGCTGGAAATTTGGCTAAGTAATGAAAATTTAAAGCCACCCTCTCTAAACGCACCCAAGGAAGGAGAGGTTGAGTGAGAAATTTGCCTAAGGAAAAAATAAAACAAGACACTCCAAAATGCGCCCAAGAAGAGAAGCCTCCAAATGCGCCCTCAATACTAGGTATCAAAACATGAGAGCATCATGGGCTAAATGTGCCTAAGAGAAGGCATGAGATATCAAAGGCTCAAGGGTAAAATGCGCCCTAAGGAGGAGATTTCAAATGCGCCCTCAAGATGAAGAAATTTTGTCTAAGGCAAAACTGAAAGCAGGACTCTCCAAATGTGCCCATGATATGATGAAGGAAAGCTGCCCAAGGGAGAGTGAGATGAGATAAAAATTTCTAAGGAATGAAAATGAAAGCTCAAGTCTCCAAATGTGCCCTAGGAGGAAGAGGATGGGTAAAAAATTTCTAAGGCATTGAAACAATAAGCTCAAGGGGTAAAATGCGCCCATGATGAGTAGGTGGCAAAAAGTTTTTCTAAGTCATGAAAGTGGAAGTAGACCCCTCCAAATGCACCCAAGGAAGAACATGTTGGCTAAGAAATTGTCTAAGGCAAGAAAATGAAGCAACAAAGTGGTAAATGCACCCAAGGTAGTGTGAGGGTACGAAGATTCTCTGAGGTTGGAAAATGAAACTACAACCCCTCAAATGCGTCGTCGGATGCTCAAGTGGAAATATTTTCTAAGGCATAAACAAAAGCACAAGGGGTCATATGCGCCCTAGAAGAGGAAGAAGATGTGAAAATTTCCTAAGGCAAAGGAAAATAAGAGGACCCCTCTAAATGCGCCCCAAGGAGGAATGATGAACACCGGGACCAAAGCATGATGACTTGAGGTGATGGAGCAAGTACTCCAAGACAATATTACAACCTTGGAAGGGGGAAAGTTACATGTTTGAAATTCCTCCATGATGTCTCATTTGCGCCTAAACCATGAAGGGAGATGTTGGAAGAAACGGCTAAGTGTTGAAATTTCTCCACAAAGATATAATATGTGCCCAACTCAGAGAGGCAAGTGGCAAGCAAGAAATGGTCGAGTCCAAGACAAGAAAATCCTTCAAGATTAGGATGGAGGAAAAGATGAAGGCCCAAGCATTAAAGATCATCCTCAAGCACTAAAAGGTCCTCAAGGCTAAGGAGGAGGAATGAGCAAAAAGCTTCAATGTTAAAGAGTGACAGCGGGATGGACTAAAGAACAAAGTAGAGGAATTCTTCTCAAGTGTGAAGTCCTTCAATGACCCAAAAAATGTTCTCCAACATACTTCGCACAACCCAAGATGCAGTGGCAGCAAGGAGGAAAATCACCATCAAACAGGAGAAAGAAGTAGCTGTCTTGGAAGTTTAGATTGAGAACGTGCCTGCCATATCAATTCAAGAAGTAGAGGCTGAGATAATCAGATTGATCGAGTTTGTAGTCAAAGAGAAGGACAATGGGAACGTGTTTCTAGATGAGAACCTTCTTGAGGATAGTGGGCATTAAATGATCATAGTGGTCAAAGGGAGAGAGTGGACATTTTGTGCTCATTTATTACCCAACTTCTCCACTTTTTGGCAGTTTTTAGGGCAGAATCTTGACTAGGGCTTATGTGGCTCAATCTGGGCCTTTCATTGTAATTAAATCTAAGTCGTCTGTTGGAATCAGCCAACTATAAATGGGGCATGCCCCCTCATTTGTAGATCTTAGAATAGAAGATAGGAAAATAGAGAGATAGCTAGGAGTTGGTAGATATAGAGGAATAGAGAGCATAGATTGATAGCATAGCACAAATTGAAGTGGAAGGAAAGTTTTCAAATTGAATGCTTTGTAAGAAGTTGTTGTGAACACTCCTATAATAAAAAGAGTTATCATTGCTTGTGGTTTCATCTTTTTTTGTGGGTAGCTAGCGAGACTTCTTCGTCCTTCCAATTCGCTTAGGATCTTAAACTAAAGCTTAAATAGAGTAAAGTAGAATTTAATTCATGCATGTAGATAGTTGTGGAATGTGGCGGTTGAATTAAGCAAGCTTCCTTAATCATTACCACTAGTGGGTTCATTGATGGTGAGTTCGCCTTGCGTGATCAACTGGAACAGTTTGGACTTTACTTCGATTATGATTTATATGTTGGTATGCGTCGTTGTGATGGTATCTTCATGTAAAGTTGTGATCTGAATACCTCTAGTTACTCCTTTGAAGATTGCACCGGTTCTGTGGAAGCTGTCCAAGGTGAGGCAAAGCAAAGCTTGGTTGAAGTATGTGAAATTTGATCTCCACATCCCGCGCCTAGAGTAGATCATAGCATTTTTTAATCTTTGCGGCCATTCAAATTCCGCACTTCTTGGTTAGTTTAGGAAACTTGAGCTTCATTGATAAATCTTCTGAATTTTGAAAACCCCTTTCTCTCGGAGCAAACAATTGTGTAAGTCCCCTTGAAATACCAACAAATCACATCGAGCCAACTGAGTCTACGTCCACTGTATAAAGGAACCTTGGAGTTGAATGCCTGATCTATCGCAACCTTAGCATGCAAGAGATTTTGATCAAGAGAGGATAGAGTGACTGTTGGGAACTTTATTCTATGTTGGTGCGGTCATAAAACACCTGTCAACAGGGCCACCTCATATGAATGGCATGCGCCACATGAGGTCCATGGAGATACCCCTTCCAACCGTCCTCTTCCATGCTCTCCTTACGATTGAGCATCTTCAAAAGGGGGTCATAATCAGTTTAGCAAATTTACTAGAGTTACTAATGATGCTATCCTAATTGTTTGTTTTTTCAACAAAAGGCATAGTGCCTATACAAGTAGACAACATACGAGCTCATGTGAAAAGACTTAGTCTCTTCTAGATTGATCAATTGCTCGTGGAGATTGTCACTTATCATCCGTGACCAATTGAACATTTTTACGCCAGAAGTGATCTCATCTATGAAGTAGTACATCCAGCTCTCAAAAAATGCACCCTGTGGGTTGCCAGCTATTATGTTTAGCATCAAGATAATGTCTCCAAAATCTTCTTTGAAGTCTGTCCGGCGAGTTCTTTTGGGCATCTTCTTTATTGATGGCTTAGGTTTGTCCAGCCATGCCTTGTTAACAGTTGTGGTGCATAAGTCCGGTTGGCTGTCATATAACCTCTTGGCCTCCTCCTTGGTCTTATAGACAATCCGTGAATGCTCTGGGATGCTGAAGGTTTCTTGGATCGCCACCTCGCCTATATATATATATTTATATTTATATTTATATTAACAATAGAAGCTATATATCTAGCTTATCTCATCCCCCATCTTTTATCCATCCCCATTACAAAACCATTACAAAAGAAGCCCATTACAAAACAATAGTATAAGTATCCTACTTATGACTGTTTGCTACATATTTATCTATGATAGTTATTCACCCAACTAAACCTACTAACACCAATGTAGAAACTTTAGAAACCAACAAAAATCTTACACCCTCAAACATATTACTTCTCCATTTGCACTAGGTGATCATTTTCACCCTATTCTTCAACTAGATTACCTTCAACATAATGAATATTGCCTTCAACAGTGTGAGCAATAGGCATTGCATTGAGATTAAACCCTTTGACAATTGGCACACCCGCTAGTTGAATGTGCTCATCTGCAACCTCTTGAGCATTTTCAGCACCCAATGGCTAATGAAGACTATTTTCATCTGCTAACTCTTGAGGCATATTTGGTGGCACTAGTGGATCATGGACGTGTGTGAGTAGTACTACAATGGCTTGAACTTTCTCTTTTACTTTTTTTGTTAATTCAACATCAAACTCCCCTGCATACCTTCTAAGACCATTCAACATAAAACTAGAGGTTTGTTGTGACAGAGACTTATTAATTGCAACAAACAATTTAGGAAAACTTGTTCAATGAAGCAAAAAACATCTAGGGAATAAACCTCCTACATATCCATGGCCCTTCCACAAATCATACTGCTGACAAGCTTTGTAGAGGACGCCATTTTGCAAATACTCTTCATTAACAACTTTATTAGTAACAAATTCCACTAACCTGACATCTTGTAACAAGTCCAACAGACTGGAATGAAAACTGAAAGGAATTGAGATGGGTAAACCAACCTCTTTACCTCTGGCTCCAAGATTTCAACACCGATAACCCTTTTGATATACTTTATGAAAGTTGCACAATGGGCTTTGAATACCAGTTAGAGCTTTGTGTCACCTATTTCTTCTGATATTGGCAGCTCCCATTCGTTGATAGGGACGAAAACTCTATAATTCCGCAGGTAAAACTCCATCTACTTCGTCTTACACACTACACAAAAGCATATTGGGACACTTAGCTCGCCACTACTGGAACTCTCCTGATGAAACATGCACTCTACTCGCCAAGCCCTTAGCACAAAAAGCAATTAAGTTTGTGTAATATTAAGCAACATGCTATCATATTTATTACCCATGAAATAACAGAATATGCCTTTTAAGATATGGCTTTTCATGACTTGTGCAATCTGTGCGCTCATGCCAAGCAATGATTAAATGGTACGCCTTGATGAATTGCTATCAGAATTTTGATAAAATTCACACCATTAACCACATGTAGCTATACGGAGAGGCCGCATAAAAAACTTCTAAATTTAGACATGCCTTCCTTCAAGTTTGCGAATTAAAGTCGTGGCAAAAAGTATTGAACAAGATCTCATCAAAAACCCAAATTGAACATGTCAACTTATGTAAGATTTATCCTTCTGGGACACCTGTAGCCTATACAAGATGCACAAAGTTAGAAAAAAGTGGAGTAGCAGGCTTGCATGATGATAACAATCCTTTGTTCAGCACTGAGACTTAATTTTCCTTGAAGCATACACTGAAGCACTTTTAGTACGTTCCAACTTGTACCAATTTAGGCCACATGCACATTCTAGAGCCTTGATATCACATTTTGCACATAATATCTTTCAAAGCACCTATAGCTCAGCTTCATACAAAAAAATCCACACACTTGCCATTACTACAGAGAGTAACTCTCTGTACAGAGCACCTCCAACATTTTAAAACAAATATGTCTTGAGTTGTTAACCCGTGTACCTGAAAGATGTTGTTTGTACTAACCCAATCTTTGACACATGCTTTATGACTTAATTCATCTGATTTCAATTATTTTCCTCACACTTTAATTATTCTTTTTTGTTTTCTTTTTCCCTCTCCCGATCATTGACATGTGTTTATGCTTTAACACCATGAGTAGCTTTAGCAGATTAAGTCAACATATATGTGCTAACGAAATCAACATTTTCCATTTGTTTTGCCAGCACATCCAAATACAAACCTTATTATCTTGCATGAACCATCCCCGTACTTGACTGATTTAACACCAATACAAACTTTGACAAATTTTGCCCTTTGATATGTGTTGATAAAATCACCATATTGAAATTGATTTGGAAACCCCAAGACTTGCATACTATGATAGCTTGAATGAAATTTACCCCATTTTGACACCAATATGTTTTTGCAATTGCACAACATTTGTTTCCGTGACTTAGCACTTAAATACTAAAACCTTATAATTTTAGTTATCTTTCCTCTTTTGATAGTAATTCTGCTAATTTGGGATGCAATGTACCCAGCACAGCAACATGTGCGAATTCATCATCTGCTTGATCACATGCTAAATTAGCCAAGAAATCTACCACCATATTGTCTTCTCTGTAGGTGTGGAGAATTTGATAATGTCCTAACTTATCAAGTAGTGACCATATCTGTTTCACTATATACCCCAACTTCCAATTAACAATCTTACAATCTCGGCAAGCATTTAGCACTATCAAGGAATCTCCTTCTACCTGAATCATGGGTAGCTTGAAGCTAAGAACCAACTTTAAACCTTGCAATAACGCTTGCACCTCAACTGCATTGTTAGAGCCATTTTTCAACTTGAAAAACTTAGCACATAGCACTGTCCCTTTGTAGTCTCTAATAATCACCCCTAGTCCAGATAATCCTGGATTTCCCCGTGACGCTCTGTCTATATTCAACTTAAACATACCTTCTTTTTTTTTGGGGGGGGGGAGGGGCTTCCAAGTTATAATAGCTCTGTTTACTTTTTGACCTGGTTGATCAAGGCTCCCTTTAAAAGGCAACAACAAAAGTGGCCAAGATACCATTATCTTTGAATCCCAATCAGTAAAAAGTGAGCCAACTTGTTTTGATTTTTGCACCTACCCATTTACTGTTTCTAATATAGAGCGCTCTAGTAAGAGTAATACTTGATCAATATTGAACTTTTCTTTTCTAAAGATGCATCTATTTCTTGCCCACCAAATAGCCCAAAGAACTGAGGAAGGTATAATACACCAAATGCTTGCAAAAAAGGAGTTGTTATAAATCTTTGGTCAGCTAGAAAATAATTTCCAAATAGTATTAGGGAAAGATGATTGCCAATTCATTTTAGCTACTACAAACAACCAGCAAACTTGAGCTACTGGACAAATAATTGATATCTTCAAACTCTTGTTCACAAAGAACACATTTAAATGGCTCTGCAATTTTTAATTTTGCAAGCTTATCACTCGTAAGAATTTTGTTTTTGATAGCTAACCACAACAAACATCCTGCTTTTGACAAGACTTTTGAGTTCCAACAAAATTTATATGCTCTTTGTGCTACTGCATGAGAACCAGCTTGTGAAACTGCTTTATAACCCTATTTCACTGTATAGCAGCCTAATTTTCCTTTTGACCATATTAACCAATCAGAGGTTGATGAAAAGTAAGCAATCCTTTCCTGAAGAACAAATAGAAGCCGACTTTTGTGCACATTATCTATTACCTCATTTGAAAAGTCCTTCCAAGTAACTTTTCCCGTTAATGCATCCACTTGTTGAACATAATCTTTTACCTTTAATCCCCAACTTTGAGACAATAATATTTCCATGCTCTCAAAATTTTGTAAGGCATTAAGGATCGGATATCCATTGTAATGTCCCCATTTTCGTGAGCATCAATTTTTATAGGCATTAGCCTATTCCCTAACCCTCGTAGGCTAATGGAGTTGTTCAGAGGGTCTTGTTTGGCAGATACCTAACCAGTTGATGGTTTCGATTTGTTGGATTTGGTTGAATTGGAGAAATAAGGATTTTTATTAAGATATAATGTTTAATTATTATTACAGGTAACTTTAATAATAATTAATATTTTAATGTTATGTAATGTTATATTTGCACTTTATATTATATCATCACATTTTAATATTTGTAAAGTGCAAATATTATTTTATTAAAAAGAAGCTTCTAGATGTTTTGACCTCTTCTTGGAGAAAAAGTATAAAGAGAGGGTTAGCCAAGCTTCTAATCATCCAGGAATTGATATTTGTTTTTGATTTGACTGTTTGGTGAAAGAGCCAGCTAGGATTTCTGCCATTTCTAGCCATTGGAAAGGAAAACTCTCATTGGTATGCAATTTTGAGGCTATGAAACTATCAACTGAATTATTGCTTGATTGTGGGCTTCATTTAGAGGTCCAATTTGTGCTACATTGGAGGATTTACAGATATGTTCATTAGAGCTTATTTTCAGACTTTGGAGGAGATCGACTTGCATGCATATATTCAGATTTTCTCTTGCTTAGCCATTGGTTTAGCATCAATTCCATTTAGGCTCATAGGCGCTCTCTTGGAGGAGACTTGGTGACCATTTCTGGTGAGTTTGTGGAGTTATTTGGAGGTCTGTAATTTTATTACAGTCAATATATCAGTATCCTTGATTTCCCACTATTTCACTTATGGAGGTCACATTCATCATCAATTTTGCATAAAACTTGGGGTGCTCCATTACCAGCATTTGGGCGATCCTTCTTGATGGTGATAGACATTGGTAGCTGCTATCAAGTATTTTATGTTGAATATTTTGCATTAGAACAGGAGCGGCATATGTAGGAGCTTGATTTGACTCAAGGAGAGCTCATCTTTGGTTATTGTGTGGCTGCCATCTCTTCATCAGCACAGGCGCTTCTTGTTACCAGGTTCCTTATGATATTTACATTCATATATGAGCATTTAGAAACATTGTAGTTGCAGCCATTGTACTCAGACTTAGGAGTTGCATTGTAAGCCAAGAATCTTGGCAAAAACATCATAATCAGCTTGTACTCAACCTATGTTTCATATTAATACAAGGAAGGAGTTGCATATCATTATTTGTCTTTAGATACTTGGCTGTAGTATTCATTTCTGTATGCAAGACAACTGTTTGTCTAAATGTCTCTAGTTGAAGCCAACATTTACATTATAGGAATTGCATATTGAGTAGTTGTGATCTTATATCAACATTGCACTTGGAGTTGCACTTAATAAAGGAGTTATAAGGTTGCATTTCACATGTTTGATAAAATGCCTATGGCTGTAGCTTCCATTTCCATACTCTAGTTTGCATGCCAAGTGTTTGACAAAATGTCAATTGGCTGTAGGTGCACATTTTTCATGTTGTGATCATATATATTCATTCAAAAAGACAAAAAGAATTGCATTTGCATTTTAGTTCTTTGCTTAGACATCTTAGTGATCATTTACAAGCATTTAAATCACACTTGATATCATTCCAAGCAAGCATAAACAAACTGAAACACAGAACCAGCAAGTACATTCTTCGCATACAAAGTGTTTGACAATATTCCTTGAGCCCCTAATCAGCATTTTTGAGGTCAAATTTTTCAAAGGATATTACATCCATTCCATAAATCCCTCCAAAATAAAGCCTACTTACCATCATTTACCTCCCAAGTTAGATGAGGTAAAATGACTTTTCTACATGAAAGTAGAAAATTCCACATTGTTGAGCCTAGAGGTGGATTAGACACAGTAAAAATTCTTGATGGACACAAATTGTTCAAATACTTGTGTTGCATGAGGCGACACCATTTAAGCACGGCTTTGAATACATGCTCCAAACCATTTTAGCACCTAATGCCAAGTTTCTTTCAGCCAAATTATGAAGACCTGAACCCCCTTTTAAATTCTCGAAACACATGGTTTCCAAAGAAATTAAAGGTATTTTCTTTTTACTGTCCAATTTGCTAGTCCATAGAAAATTTCTTATCGACTTCTGAATTTGAAGTATAATGGACTTAGGAGCTTTTAATACTAACATATAATAATTTGGTATTGTAGAAAGCACAGTATTTACCAGCAATATTCTGCGTGACAAAGACAGCCACCTCCCTTTCCATGATAAAATTCGTGACTAAATAGTAGCTATAATTTTTTGCCAATAAGAAATTTTATCCTGCCCTACAAAAAATGGAACGCCAAGATATTTACAAGGAAGTTGAGCTTGTTGGAAACCAAGTAACTTCATAATTTTCTTTTCAACCAATGCTTTTGCATTAAACACATATACTTTTGACTTTCCCTCATTAATTCTTTGTCCAGAAGCAAAAGCATATTTATCCAACACTGATTTAATATGCACTATTTATGCAACCACAATCCTGCCAAAAAGTAATGTATCATTAGCAAACAGAGTATGAGTTGCTGAAATGGGTGTATTTGGAATACCAATCCCTTGAATGTATCCCTACTTGTGTGCTTTTAGGATTGACCTACTCAAAGCCTCAACGAAGAGTCTAAATAGAAAAGGCGATAATGCATCACCTTGACAAACCCCCTGAGTTGAGCCAAAAAAACCAACTGGAGAGCCATTTAGTAATACTAAAAACTTAGCACCTGAAAGACAAGACATGATCCACTTCCACTATTTTTGAGAAAAACCAAATCTTTGTAACACCTGATTCAGAAAAGACCAATCTAGCCTATCATAAGCTTTCTGCATATCCAATTTTATTGTCATAGATGAATCCTTGTTTTCAGCAATGGAGTGAAGGACTTCATGCGCAACAATGGCACCTTCTTTAGTCTCCCTTCCTGGAACAAAACCCCCTTGCTCTTCTATTACTGTTGTACCCAAACCAAATTTTTGCCTCATCAAGGCATTTTGCATTTAAAAGTCTAAACCTTGTTAAAATGTTGTAGAATACAGTTTTGGGCAATATCAAGCATGGAGTTTTCGTCAATAGTTTGTCAGTCAAAGTCGGTTATATTGATCAAAGCCTAAAGCAGAGACTCAGAATAGAGCTTTTCACGATGGAGGAACATCTCACGACAGCGTTTCACATTGCACACGGTCATTTCAATGATCAAAATGGAGTTTTCAGTGATCAAAATATGAAGATTTCAGAGGAAAAAGCACAAAAGCGCAAGTATAGCCCAGGGGCGCCCAACTTGTTGAAGGTCAAGATCTTGTTTAAAATGTTCAAGCATCCAGTCAATCTCTTCAGAATTAGTCTGGCTATCCGTCGAGCTATCCAACAAGGCTTTCCGAGACCCACAGGTCCGGCAAACGACGACAGAAGTTGAAATCCCTAAATTGTCAGATGTGAGAAATTTGTCATTTTCAGGCAAAAGCGCGCCTCTAGCCTGAGAGCGCCCATCTTAAGGAGGGGGTAAATCTCGACAGTTTTGATGGCGAATACAGTCAATTTGTTCACGACTAGTCCGCTTATCCAACGAGATATCAAGCACAGTCATCTGAGTTTCAGAACTCCGGCGGCAGTCATCCGAAGATCAGCTTAAAATGGAGTTTTCACGTTTCTGAGCTTCTCCGTTTGTTCCCAGTGCAAGTACAAGCCAGGGGCGCTGGCTTAAAGGACCCTTCAGATGGCAAAATTTGCAGACAGAGTCTTCCTAACATCAGTAGTATTCTAGCTCAGCTCCGTAACGCACCATTTTGCTTGTCAATCCGACGTTCCAGGTGGTCGTGGCAGAGATTCTACCAAGCACGTAATTTTACGGGCGGACCAACAAATGGTTTTCAGTGTATTTTCATAGCCCAGAGGCGCCTAGCTTTTAGGCCTGTTAGATGAGCCCGTTCGCGTTCGAAGTCTTCACGACTATTTAGCATTATCATTTTATCTTTCCAATAGGTATGGCCGTCGATAGCCGAGATTTGGCGATGGCTTCGATGGTCATGAGGTCTTTAGTGTAATCTTGTGAAGTGAGGAGGTCCAGAAAATGGCTAGAATGCAGGGCGGTAATTTTATTTAAAATACGCCTTTGAGTTTTGAGGAGTCTTAAAGCCGATTTTCTTGCCCGTCACCTCGAAGACTTCTCTTGTAGGCCCTTAAGTACGTCGTTAAAACAGGTAATGCCTGAATCGGGTCAACCCAGCTCCAGATATCATACGTCAAAGTAGGGTATTTTGATGAAAGTTCGACTTTCGTCAAAATGACACCAGTGCAACCTAGAGCCAGGGGCGCTTTTACTTTTGAGGCCCTTAACATAGCTTTCAGGTGTCATGCATACAGTTGTTGGATGCAGAATGTCTCCAGTCATGCAGTGAGCTTCGTCTCGTATCAGCAGGGTTCACCGTTTGCCGGCAGCAGCCGTTTGAAGTGTCAGACGGCAGTTTAGGAAAATGGCTAAGTCTGGAACTCGTAAAGCAATTTAATCAAGTGCGCCTAATTTTTCAAGGGGTTAAACAATGGATTTTGCAGTTATGTCTCCCAGCAGACATTTCTTCCTCGTTTAGTAGGCTTTCCGATGAATATCTCAGATCAGTCTCAGCATCACCCGGTCATCCGGAAACCAGTGTCGAAGTTGGTCAGTCGTAACAGTGCTGTCAGCTATTAAATAGGGAGTTAGTAAAAAATGAAGTATCTTGAGCAAATGGACGCCTATGTGCTCAAAAGATGACTTTTCGGAATCGTTGAAGTCTCACGATGAATCTCAGAGCTTCAACCAGTTTGTCAACTGAAGTTCAAAATATACTTATTCTTAGATGGCGATCTATTTTTAGCGCCATTGCATGATAATAAATATTTTATTATTATTTTCAAATTTGAACTTCCAGTCACTGGCAGTCGAACTAAAAGGCAACCAATCAGAGGATTTCTATTCTAGTTAGGGTTTTGAGTTCTCGCAGTTGCTAAGTGGTGCGAATTTCTTCTTATTTAACATGGCGCCATCTTCATTGTTGTTCACAAAGCTTTCAAGAGAAATTCGATTTTCACTAAGGGCAAATTCATCCTTGAGTGAAATTCGTGATTTTCAATTGCAAGTTCATATCTTCAAAGAGAAATCAAAGTTATTAATTTTCAAAGCAACTTCAGAGAATTCGAATTTTGTCAAAGGAGATTCATATTTAATATTCAAAGGCAAATTTGTAAATTCTCAAAGGCGAATTTTGTCAAAAGGAATTCATATTTTTAAAGATAAATTCGTGGTTTCTTAAAGGGCGCATTTCAGAGCAATTCGCAAATCCTTCAGATCAAAGGCGTATTTTAATCCTCAAAGGCGAATCCTCAAATTCATTCTACAAATTCGTATTTTCTTCAGAGGAAATTCGAATTTCATTTCATATTCAAAGGCGCAAATTTCAAGAAAGGAAAATTCGTGGTTTTTCCAAACAAGGCGAATTCTTCCATTTAAAGGCAAAATCTACATCAATTCACAGAGGCGATTTTTCCTAACTAATCTTTTTGCAGATTCAAATTCACAGATATCAGTTATTTGAAGAAATCTTGAGCGATTTTCACAAAAGAAGACATAATAAAAAAACGTCTTTTTCATCCTTCAGATCTCAGATTTCTCACAAAATACATTGTGCATGTTCCTGAAATTGGCGAATTCTACAAGTCTCAGTAACTGGATCGTTTTCATATAATTTCCTTGAGTTGAAATTGTGCGTTTGATTTTTCACGAATTTTAGCTTATGCTCATTTGTAAATAACTTTTGCTTGAGAGAGAAATATATGCTGCGCCTACCTTGCCCTCAATATTGCTCTTTTTGGTATTTGTTCATGTGTCTTCACTATTGCAATTGATTGTTATGCCACATAGGGTTTCGAAAGATTGTAATGCTGAATTCTTTCCATAGTTTAGATATATCTGTTTGAACATCTTTATCATTGAAGTCAATTGTTATGCCACATAGGGTTCCAAGAAATTGAGATGATAAATCTGTTTTGTGTTAATTTACCATTGTGATCAATCGTTATGCCACATAGGGTTTCGAGAAGTTACGGTGATAAATCTGTTTTGTGAATCTTTATCATTATAATTAAAGGTTATGCCACATAGGGTTTCGTGAGATTGTGGTGATAAAGGCTGTTTGTGAAGACTTTACTTTTTCAATCGAGTGTTATGCCACATAGGGTTCCATAAAATTGTCTTGGTAAAGTCTTAAATCTGTTTTGTGCCTGTTGACGTGGTTTTTTGAGACCGCACCAACACAGAATAAAGTCTCCCAACGGACGCTCTATCCTCTCTTGAACAAAGTATTCAGCATGCTAAGATTGCGAGTAAGATCATGCTTTCAACTCCAAGGTTCCTTAAGTGCGAATAGGCTCAGTTTGGCTCGATGTGATATTGCTGGTATTTTCAAGGGGACTTACACAATTGTTTGACGGCTAACAACAAACAGTAGACTAAGGGCTTTCGTGCAATTCAAATGATTTGGCAAGTGAGCACGGGTTTCCTAATTCTAACCGGAAATGAACTGAATTAAAAAGGGGTGTAGGGCCTAAGAAGTTAATCTTCTATCTAAGGACGGGACGTGGGATCAATCTTGACAAACTTCGACCAGACTCTGCTCCGCCTCACGTTGGACAACTTACACAAAGTCGGTGCAATCTTCAAGGGAATGGCAAGAGGTTTTCAAATTATAACTCAGCATGTAAGCACCATCAGAACGACGCATACAAACACATGAATCACAATCGAAGTTAAGTTTGTAAAGTTTTCTAGTTGACCACACAAGGCAGACCTGCCGTCAGCAAGCCGCTAGTAGTATGGATGAAATGAAGTTGTCTCAATTAACACCACAAGTCCACAACTAACATCTACTCGCATGATAATGAAAACTATTTTACTTTAAGCTACTTGAGAGATGCTACGTGAATTGGAAGGACGAAGAAGCCTCAACAACTATTCACAACAAAGAAGGATTCACCATCAATGAAAAATTCTTTTATTATGAATGCATACATGACAACTTCTTACAAAGTATCCAAAGGGAAGACTTTCCTTCCTTTTCAATCTACACTACTTTACCTCTATTCTATGAACTTCTCTCTACCCCTCTAAGCTCTGCTTCTAATCTAAATTCTAATGAGGTACAAATGAGGGGGACTCCCCCTTTATATAGCTAGCCAAGTCCCAATAGACGGCTAGGGTTACAATCAATAGAGTGGCCAGAATCGTGCCACCTCAGCCCTAAACAAGACTTGCCCTAAAAACCGCCACAAAGGAGAGTGGGGTAATAAATGCGCCATAATGTCCACCATCATCCTTCTAGAAGATTCCGTTTGTAGATGCGTTCACACTATTCTTGATCTTCTTCTTGACGTTGTTCTTTGACTTCTTGCACTTGAGGGTCATTTGAGCTAACACTTAGCCAATTTCTTGCAACTTTTTCTCCTTCAAGATTGAAACTTGTAACTTTATCTTCCTCCGAAGGTTGTGATATCATCGTGGATCACATAAATCATCAACGCTTGGCCTCGACGTTCCTCCTGCAAAACAAGCAAGGAGAAAAACATTAGAACACTTCATAATATAAATTCAACTCACTTACCAGGATTCCCACGTTCATTGCTTCCGGTAGCCAACTTCACGTTCAAATTCTTCATGCCTTAGCCAAATTTTCAACCCATCTTCCTCAAGGGCGTATCACCTACTTCAACTGCATCTTCAAGAAATTCATTTCACCTGTTGGAGCTCTGACAACCTTGATTTTATCCATCTCTGGCTCAAGAATACTATCTTCATGAAGGATTCAAGCAAATTCCCCTAGGCAGTTCATTTCAAATCCATCGTCTGGAGGATTTTACCTTGAAAACACATTTTCTTCACACTTGTCTTAGAAAATTTTCACATTTCCCTTAGGAAATTCATCAACCTAGTGCCCACTTGAAATCTTCATCCCAGAATCCTCGACAAAGTGTGGAAGACCTTAAAATCAACTCCTCATCGGCAATCTTCGATACCCAGAAGAAAAATTTCTCCAGAACGCGTTGAATCCATGGGTACCCAACGAACGGGTTCATTTAATTTTCTGGAATTTTGAACCTTGGAAAAATAATTTTCAACAATTTATTTCATGTTCATCGATCCTGAAGATGATTCTTGTTTCTCTGACCTGGAAAATTTTTATATCAACTCTGTGGAGCTAGCATTCACTGACTTCACCTCCAACAATTCATCTGTGCCTCAAGAAAAATTCCACCACCTCTCCAGACTTAGGCATTTTTCTCTAAGGGAGAAAATTTGAATCACTTAGTCATTTTTGAAATTTGCCTTAGAAAATTTCATTCATTTTCAATCCATCTCGCCAGTGGTGAGAAAATTTCATCAACTTCCCGTGGTGAAGATTTTTTTTTTTATTTCAACTTGCTTAGAAAAATTTTCTTGAAGGCGCATCACACTTAATTTATTTTTTTTGTGTCTGGCAATTTCAACGCCTAGGCAATTTGCTTCTCCTCACATTTTATTTCACACTTGGAAAATACTTACTTGAAGTTCCAACGCCTTTACTTATCAACTCCTATTCACCTTACCTCAGGCGTATTTCACACTTGCAAGAAGACTTGGCTTCCAACGCCTTAGTAATTTTTTATTTCACCACCACACTTACTCTTCACTTGGCGCATATCTCATAGGCAAGAGAATGGGCGCATATTGCATGTAGAGGAGGATGAAACTTTTTAAACGCCATCATGTGACTTTTCAGCTTCTCCGTTTTTGTCTCCATATGGCCCCATTTGGGCGCATTTTACTATGTGTGAAGGATGAGAATGTTTGACCCTTTTGACTTTGCATGGGCGCATTTGTGTGAGAGAGAAGAATCTTGAATCCCCAACGCCTTGGCATGTGACTCTTCACCTTCATCATTTTTGTCTTCATATGGCCTCAAATGGGCGCATTTTGGGGTGAGAGGAGGATAAGTTTTGTTGACTACTTTGACTCATTGCTGCATGGGCGCATTTAGCCTAGGGAGGTGGATGAAACATTTCACACTTAGAATTTTTTTTTTTTTTCTTGCTATCAATCTCTGGGCGCATTTTACTATGCCAACAAGATAAACTTTGTTGACTTTTCTTTGACCACTTGTGCTTTGGGCGCATTTCACATAGGCTGCAGGACGAGATTTGATACTTAGAAAATTTTCATGCTTGGCTTGAGGGGTGGGCGCAAATGGAGGCATGAGGTGGATAATCTTTGTCACTTAGAAAAAAAAAAAATTTAAACTTCCATGAGCTTTCTTTGGGCGCATTTTGGCCTGCCTTTAGGATAGAAATGTTGACTTTCATTGACCACTCCAGCTTTGGGCGCATTTTGCCATGGCAGGAGGATTTGACAGTGACTTAGAATATTTTCATCAACTTATTTCTCCTTGGGCGCATCTGAAGTAGGCTACAGGATGAGACTCAGACTTAGACATTTTTTTACCTTCCTCTGCCAGCGTTCATGCCCCTGCTATTTATAGTAAATCCTCTGATTTTGCATCTTTGGAGCCCGGAATGACTTGAAATTTTGCGCACTGCATCCTCATGACCTTGTTGTTCTGTCGACACTGCCACTTTTAGCTGACCTGCTATTTTTAGCATATTTCTGGAGGTAGTTTACTAAAAATAGTAACTGCTTGCTTCTGATAGCTCCATTGCTCCAATCGAGTTGAAATTTGGATGAGGCGCTCCTCACCACGTGACCTGTCTGCTGACACTGATGCATGCAGCTGATTTACTATTTTTAGCCAGTTTCCAAATTGACTTACTATAAATAGTAAGTGCTCCGTTTGACTTGAAATTTCACCAGCAGATAGCCTGAAGGACGCTAATCGCAGTGGTTTACACCGGATTTCGAAAATTTTGACTTTTTACGCCTATTTTTAGGCTCCGAAGCTGGAAACCCTAATTCGCTCTGCATGCATATCAAATGAACTCTGTTTGTCCTCGTTTCTGTGGCACTACGATCGGCTCGTGATTCTGAACTGCTGGGAAGCGGCTGCCGGGACATACCTGCTAAAAATAGCAAGTTCCTTACTGAGTGAGAATCTTCGTTTGCATGTCACACCATTGCGAAGCTCTCGAAAAACCCATCAGGAATCATCTGACATGCAAAAGAAACCCTAACATGCAAACCCTAAAAATTGCCTCGGAAGACTGAATTCTGAAAGTTGTCGTCTCGTTTTGCATGTTATATCATCGCGAAGGTTTCGAAAAACCCAGAAGGAATATGCCAACATGCAAAGAAAAACTCTGCATCTAAGCCCTGAAATTTGTCTCGGAAGCAGGACTGCTAAAAATAGTAAGTTGTCCGTTTTCGCTCAAATTTTGCACGCCAGCAGCCTGATGCGCTCTGAATGCAGTGTGATTGTCGGAATCTCAAAAATGCTGACAAACTGCCTGTAATTTCACACTTACTAAAAATAGTAAGTACCTCAGAATCTGATGAAACTTTGTTGAGAGCGTGCTGGAAGCATACTGACAACACTGTTAGGCTCAATTTTCAATTTACTTACTTCATTTGACCTCAAATTGGCAAGGAAGCTCAAAACCCTAATTTTCAGACTTGGCCAAACTCACGTTTAAACTCAATGGCGGGAACGTCCCCAGAAAGCAAACCATAGAAAAGAGACAGACGGAGAGAGAGAGACACAAAAACCGAAGCCCAAAAGACCAGAATGGAGCAAAAATTAGGGGTCCCCATTGGCAATGGGGCGATGTGTGAAAAAGGTCACAACAGTGCCCAATAAGCTTGTTTAGATTGAGATGATAGTTGCGCCACCTTGCCTTCAAGTAGAGAGTCTAAACACGCTTATCGTCCAATAGTCAAACCTTGCTCCGTTTCCTCTTGCTCTGTTTTCCTAAGGAGATTGGATAGATATAAGTTGTAGTTAGTAGATCTACAAAACCAGAGAAAACTCAGCTGCAACGTATAGGTTCTTTCAAGAAAGCCTTGTGCCTCTAGCAGCTGAAACAAAAAGACAGGACATAGTTTTAGCTTATTTTCCTTTGCAAGTATATTTGTCAAAGCACAACGAGGGAGCTTCCCCTCCATAATTTGAAGAGCACTCATTACGTAGTGTACATAGGCTATTCATAACAACTTCTACTCCAGAGGTGTTAGTTGTTACGCCAACAGTTCTTTCTGGCGCCCACCGTGGGGCACGAGGCCTTGAAATAACTTTATATCACGTTTATGACTATCTGGCGTCCTACTACTCCAGTTCAACAACCAGCTCTAAGTCTGCCTGTTATTCAGCCGAATTTAGCATTCATCGAAGCAGAACAGTCAGATATTATCAGTAGCTTGCGCACTTTTATTTTTGAAAATCATACATCTACCACTCAGTGGAGAAACGCAGCTACTACTCTGGATAAAGAAGAAGAAAAAGCAGATCTTGCAGCAGGTAGACCAGTTTTGCCACCTCCCGCGTGGAATTAAGCATCCTGGCGTACCAAGTTTACATCAGAAGAAGGAGAAGGAATCCTCCTATCCAGCCAGATCCTGTTTTTGAAGAAGCTCCTGATCAGTTTACTGAATCAGAAATTCTTGAAGAAGAATCTCCCATTCCAAGAGCAGAGATGGGTGATCGTAATAATAACAACAATGGTGATGATCACAACGGTCGTAATGCAAGAAACGCAAGACGTCCAGTCCCCTTGCCTTGGGGCGACAATATTGGACCGTTGGCTTTACCAGGACATCATGAATTACCCAAGGGATCACGCAAGTTTTTCCCGAGATTTCATGGCGATGGTTCTAAACATCCAGATGAGCATCTATCAGCATTCACAGCGGCTTGTTCCGTTTTGCATGTTGCACATGAGGACATCGCCGTTCGTCTTTTCGTGGAGACTCTTGAGAACAACGCAGCAGATTGGTTCAATAATCTTGAGCCAGGAATTATTACCAGTTGGGCTGTCATGAGCGAAAAGTTTTTGGCAAGATTCAAACCTGCTAAAGACAATCATAGATTATTTGCTCAACTCTCAAACTCGAAGATGGAGAAGCATGAACCGATGAGAGAATTCGTGGCAAGGTTTAATCGTCTTGTTACACGTCTTTCTCACACTTTGAATCCGTCTGATGAGATTTTGATGAGTTCTTTCATCAACGCGTTGCCGTCAGAAATTGCCTTTTTCCTGAAGATAGCTGAAGAAGATGATCTACAACACCTTCAGGAGGAAGCAATCAAGCTTGAAGATACCATGATTACAACCGGCAAGATGAAAGATGATTCGATCAGGCCGCTCGTGCAAGCGTTGGCCGATCCATTGCTACAGAAGGTAGCAAACGAGGTGACAATACTAAAACGGCAGTCACCACCTCAAGGGCAACCAGCCTTGCCCTCACCTCCTTTTCAATCACAACCAGCATATCAGCCGAGAAGGAATAACTTTCAGCCGTATAATAATTTCAACTCAAAGTTTCCGCAAGGACAACCAAGACAAAACAATGAAGCTGAAAAGGCTACGGTCTTTTGCACATTCCATGATTCAGCGGAGCATACCGGGACTACTTGTCCGGAAAATCAAAGAATGAATCAGCTCATGGGATTTGCTGATTCCGCTCCTAGTTCAGACTTCATTCCTTCCAGTTCAAACGTCGTCTCTTCACAGACAGACGAGTTTGATGGCGACTCCGCAACGGGATATTTTGATAGAGAACCCGTTATTGAAGAAGAAGAAGAATCCCGTCGTTTTTCTCTTGCAGTGAATCATGAAAATATCACCTCACCTGTGTTCACACGTGCTCAACATTTCAAAGCACAGAAGGAGGAAGAGGAAAAACGGAATTTGAATGCAAAAGCAAAGGAAGTAGTTTCTACTTCCAATCAAAAACCTTCACAAGAGAATATCTTGCCAGCGGCTTTAGATACGTCTTCAGCAAGCTTTGACATTGTTTCTTCCATGATGAAGACGAAGGTACAGATATCTCAGCTGGAATATTTACAAGATCATCCAGAGCAGTTGGATAGGATCTTGAATGTTCTTAAGAAGAAGAATGTCGTTCAGCCGACATTATTACAATCCTCAGTTCCTGCAGAAGAGAAGTCGAGGCCGTTTTATATATCTTTATATATAGTAGGTTTCAAGCTGAGCAATTGCATAATTGACAGTGGAGCTTCGGACAACGTTATGCCCTTACAGATTATGAATGCGTTGGGACTTTCGTGCACCCCGACTCAGGAAAAGTGTTATTCACTTGAGTCTAAACCGGTGCCGTTAGTTGGTCAACTCAAAGATGCACAAGTGAGGCTAGCGTCATGTCCAGAGAAGAAAATTATGATGACTATCCTAGTAGCTGATATTCCTACCAGTTACGGGATGTTACTTAGTAGAAGTTTTTGCAAGGATCTCGAAGGAGAAATACAAATGGATTGGTCGTTCGCGACAATTCCATTGAAGAAAGGTACTTTCAAGTTAGAGCCGGAAACCAAATCAAAGTTTATAGTGGTAAAGTCCCAGGATCCACATGCTCAAGTGTTGTATCAAGACACGGGTCCAGGCACATATGCTATGGTGTCCGAAGTGACAGATGATTGTCAGAATTTTGCACTTTCCACCGAGTTACTAGATGAAGAATCGAAAGTGTGGACGATGCAATTTGATGGCAGTTGTTCGACTTCAGGTTCCGGAGCGGGAGTAGTGATTATCTCTCCCAAAGGTCGTTTATATCCTTTTGCATATAGGTTGCAATTCGATTGCACTAATAATACTGCAGAATATGAGGCGCTTTTGTTAGGTCTCAAAAACGCAAAGGATATGGGAATCAAGCTGCTTCAAGTTGAAGGAGATGCAAAGCTTATCGTAAAGCAGGTTAGAGAGCAATTTCACGTGAGAAAGAATCGTCTCCAGAACTACAGGCAGAGAGTATGGAATGCAATCGAATGGTTCGATGCATTTAATATCAAATACATTTCAAGAATGAACAAATGAACAATAGCAAAGCTGATGCACTTGCAGTTTCAGCTGCTCTTTTTATGCCTAACTCTGACTTTCGTCAGAATTCATTTGCTATTGAGTTTATCTATAGACCAGCTGTCCCTGATAATTCAGACAACTGGCAAGTCTTCAGTGATGATGAAGATATCAAAGAATTTCTCGTCATGGGAGACAACTACAAAGAATTGTTCTTTGAAGGGAGCTCAACTCCTCACAAAGAGTCGATTACTGAAGAATCTGAGGTTATAGAATCTGGAATCATACAATTGAAAGGAAATCAGATTCCCAAAGGTTTTGTATCCTTAGAGGATATTTTTGACAAGCATGATCGTTACATCCAAGATCAGAAAAGGTCAGGGGTGAATACTTCGTCAGAATACAGTCAAGTCAACATAGGTACTGAAGACAAGCCTCGGCTTGTGAATTTGGGCAAGTGTTGTACTCTGGAGGAGACTGAGAGATTTATCGCCTTGTTTAGGCAATACAAGGATGTTTTTGCCTGGTCATATGAAGATTTAAAGGTCTTCACACCCATTGAATTGTCTCATACAATTCCACTAAAGTCTGAAGTGAAGCCTTTCAGGCAGAAACAAAGACATTATAATCCGCGAATTCAAGATACTATTTACACGGAAATTCAGAAGATGGTGGATTCCAGAATAATTTTTCCTATTCATCACTCCACCTGGGTGTCAAATATCGTTCCTGTGCGCAAAAAGAATGGAGAAATCAGAATTTGCGTTGATTTCAGGAACTTGAATCAATCGTCCTTAAAGGACAATTATACCTTACCGATCATGGAGCATACATTGCAGACAGTTACCGGATCGGAAATGCTATCACTTCTTGATGGTTTTTCTGGTTACAATCAGATTGCAGTGGCTGAGGAGGATCAAATCAAAACAGCTTTCACCACGCCATGGGGAACGTTTGCTTATGAAAGGATGCCTTTCGGCCTTATCAACGCCGGTGCTACTTTTCAGAGAGCCATGGATTTAGCGTTTGGGGATCTTAGAAATAAGATCATAGTCGTTTACTTGATGACTTAACCGTTTTTTCAGATAAACGGAGTGATCACTTTTCGCACCTCGTGAAAGTGTTCGAGAGATGTAGGTATCATAAAATATCTTTGAATCCGAAGAAGACAATCTTTGCGGTAACGGAGGGCAAGTTACTTGGTCATATCGTTTCCAAAGAAGGTACCAGAATAAATCCGAATCGGGTGGATTCAATCAGAAACCTATCTCTCCCTACAAGCAAAACGCAGGTGCATTCCCTTTTTGGTAAAGTTAACTTTATCCGAAGATTTGTACCTGATTTCTCAGAGCTGACGAAGGAGATATCAGCAATGATGAAGAAGAGGTCTACATTTGTGTGGACGGACGAAGGCAAGCAGGCCTTTACCAAGATAAAAGAAGCTATTGCTAATGCACCAGTGTTAGTTCGACCTAACTTTCAGAAGCATTTCATTCTTTATTGTTATGCGTCAGAACATTCACTATCTGCCATTTTGACACAGTAACTCAGCGAGGAGGGTGAATCTCCTATTGCTTTTATGAGTGTTAATTTCAAAGAATCTGAGATCGTTATTCTCAAATCGAGAAGAACGCTTATGCTGTCGTCCGAGCTATCAAGAATTTCAGATTTTATCTTTTGAATTCACATACTACAGTGTATGTCACCGATCCAGCAGTAAAAAGTGTGCTTACTCAGCAGGAGATGGGCACAAAAAGAGGAAATTGGATCGCGAGAGTTCAAGAATATGATCTGGAGATCAAACCAACCAAGCTTGTTCGCGGGCAAGGTCTTTGCAGATTATTGGCGGAGGATGGAGATCGCAAGTTCAAGAGCAATGGTGGAATTTGTTTAGATCAAGAAGTTGAAAAGGACTTACCTTTGGTCCTATTAGTTAATTCTGCAGAAGAATGGTACACACCTCTTTGCTATTATTCAGCGTATGGAGAATGTCCACGTCACATGGACAAACAGCAGAAAAGAACACTGAAATTGAAAGCACAGAATTTCGCGCTAGTTAATAACGTTCTGTACAAGCGTGGCCTTGACGGAACTTTCCTATTATGTGTCGGAAAGGATCAGCAGCGAAGGTTGTTAGAGGCTTTTCATAATCAGGCGTGCGGAGGACACTTTTCATCAAGGGTCACTGCATTTAAGATTCTACGAGCACAGTTTTATTGGCCAACTATGTTTCGTGATGCATATGATTGGGTGTACAAATGTCAGTTATGTCAGCAGTTTGCTGGTAAAGTGAAATTGGCATCCTTTCCACTCAGGCCAGTTGTCATTGATGCTCCATTTCAGCAATGGGGTATTGATTTTGTAGGTCCCGTCAACCCAAGTTCCAGCAAGGGGCATGTTTTTGTCCTTACAGCGACAGATTATTTTACAAAGTGGGTTGAGGCAATTCCTACTAAACGAGCTACGTCCGAAGTGGTTTGCAGCTTTCTCAAGGAGAATATCATTTCTCGCTTCCGAGTTCCTCGGAAAATTGTGACTAACAGTGCTACTTGCTTCTCGTCAGAGGAGATTTTAAGTTTTTGTTTTGATCACGGCATTATGTTGTCTCATTCATCAGATTATTACCCTCAGGGTAATGGACAAGCCGAATCATCCAATAAGAACATTGTCACAATTATACGCAAGTTGGTTGAGTCAAATCAACGGGCTTGGCATACCAAGTTATACGACGCTCTTTGGGCTGATCGTATAACTCCTAAAAGAGCTATTGGCACCTCGATTTTTATACTTTTGTATGGTACAGAAGCCATTCTGCCCATTACATTGGAATTGTCTGCTTTACAGTTGGCGTCTGCAGTGGAAGATGAAGAATTCAACGATCCTATTCAAAAGAGGATCTTGCTCCTGATGAAACTTCAAGAGGAAAGGACGGAGGTTGTTGATAAGATCACTCAACACCAAGAAAGAGTGAAGAAAATTTCTGATAAGAAAGCTCGTCATCGAGACTTTCAAATCGGAGATCAAGTCCTTTTGTGGGACAAAAGGCATGAGCCAAAAGGAATGCATGGAAAATTTGATTCCTTATGGTTAGGGCCCTTCCAGATTCACGAAGCAGCTGGAGAGAACACTTTTATTCTTTCCCATCAGGATGGAAGGCTCTTCCCGCTTCCTTATAGCGGGCAATATCTTAAACACTTCAACCCTCCGGGGGAGGAGTAATATTGTAAATATTTTGTAAGTAATTTTTATGTTTTATCGTTATGTCGTATTGTATTTTCCCGTTTTGTGACGTTTTGTCGTGTTTTAGGTGATTTAGGTAGTCTTGTTTTAGGTGATTTTTAGGTTAGGTTTTTAGGAAACTCCAAAGTTTTTACGTCAATAGGGAACATCCTGACTCCAATGCCCAAATATAAAACACTGGTCTACTTAACACTGAGATTCTTAGGTTCTCCTATGCCGTAGGTATCCGACATGGTCACCAGACGGAGCCTAATGTTGTACCCAAACCAAATTTTTGCCTCATCAAGGCATTTTGCATTTAAAAGTCTAAACCTTGTTAAAATGTTGTAGAATACAGTTTTGGGCAATATCAAGCATGGAGTTTTCGTCAATAGTTTGTCAGTCAAAGTCAGTTATATTGATCAAAGCCTAAAGCACAGACTCAGAATAGAGCTTTTCACGATGGAGGAACATCTCATGACAGCGTTTCACATTGCACACGGTCATTTCAATGATCAAAATGGAGTTTTCAGTGATCAAAATATGAAGATTTCAGAGGAAAAAGCACAAAAGCGCAAGTATAGCCCAGGGGCGCCCAACTTGTTGAAGGTCAAGATCTTGTTTAAAATGTTCAAGCATCCAGTCAATCTCTTCAGAATTAGTCTGGCTATCCGTCAAGCTATCCGGCAAGGCTTTCGAGACCCACAGCTCCGGAAAACGACGACAGAAGTTGAAATCCCTAAATTGTCAGATGTGAGAAATTTGTCATTTTCAGACAAAAGCGCGCCTCTAGCCTGAGGGCGCCCATCTTAAGGAGGGGGTAAATCTCAACAGTTTTGATGGCGAATACAGTCAATTTGTTCACGACTAGTCCGCTTATCCAACGAGATATCAAGCCGTCATCCGAGTTTCAGAACTCCGGTGGCAGTCATCCGAAGATCAGCTTAAAATGGAGTTTTCACGTTTCTGAGCTTCTCTGTTTGTTCCCAGTGCAAATACAAGCCAGGGGCGCTGGCTTAAAGGACCCTTCAGATGGCAAAATTCTGGCAGAGTCTTCCTAACATCGTAGTATTCTGCTCAGCTTCCGCAACGCACCGATTCTGCTTGTCAATCGGCGTTCCGGTGGTCGTGGCAGAGATTCAAGCGCGTAATTTTACGGGCTGACCAACAAATGGTTTTCGTGTATTTTCATAGCCAGGGCTTAGCTTTTAGGCCTCCCGATGAGCCCGTTGCGTTCGAGTCTTCACGACTATTGAGCGTTATCATTTTATCTTCCAACGAGTATAGCCGTCAGCCGGGATTTGGCGCGCTCGTGCGTCGAGGTCTTTAGTGTATACTGTGAAGTGAGGACGTCCAAAAAATGGCTAAGTCTGGGAGCGGTAATTTTATTTAAAATACGACTGGAGTTTTTGAGGTCTTAGAAGCAGTTTTCTTGCTTCATCACCTCCAAAGACTTCTCTTGTGGGCCCTTCTTGTCCGTTAAAACAGGTAATGCCTGAATCGGGTCAACCCAGCTCCAGATATCATACGTCAAAGTAGGGTATTTTGATGAAAGTTCGACTTTCGTCAAAATGACACCAGTGCAACCTAGAGCCAGGGGCGCTTTTACTTTTGAGGCCCTTAACACAGCTTTCAAGTGTCATGCATACAGTCGTTGGATGCAGAATGTCTCCAGTCATGCAGTGAGCTTTGTCTCGTATCAGCAGGGTTCACCGTTTGCCGGCAGCAGCCGTTTGAAGTGTCAGAAGGCAGTTTAGGAAAATGGCTAAGTCTGGAACTCGTAAAGCAATTTAATCAGGTGCGCCTAATTTTTCAAGTGGTTAAACGATGGATTTTGCAGTTATGTCTCCCAGCAGACATTTCTTCCTCGTTCAGTAGGCTTTCCGATGAATATCTCAGATCAATCTCAGCATCACCCGGTCATCCGGAAATCAGTGTCGAAGTTGGTCAGTCGTAACAATGCTGTCAGCTATTAAATAGGGAGTTAGTAAAAAATGAAGTATCTTGAGCAAATGGACGCCTATGTGCTCAAAAGATGACTTTTCGGAATCGTTGAAGTCTCACGATGAATCTCAGAGCTTCAACTAGTTTGTCAACTGAAGTTCAAAATATACTTATTCTTAGATGGTGATCTTCTATTTTTAGCGCCATTGCATGATAATAAATATTTTATTATTATTTTCAAATTTGAACTTCCAGTCACTGGCAGTCGAACTAAAAGGCAACCAATCAGAGGATTTCTATTCTAGTTAGGGTTTTGAGTTCTCGCAGTTGCTAAGTGGTGCGAATTTCTTCTTATTTAACATGGCGCCATCTTCATTGTTGTTCACAAAGCTTTCAAGAGAAATTCGATTTTCATTAAGGGCAAATTCATCCTTGAGTGAAATTTGTGATTTTCAATTGCAAGTTCATATCTTCAAAGAGAAATCAAAGTTATTAATTTTCAAAGCAACTTCAGAGAATTCGAATTTTGTCAAAGGAGATTCATATTTAATATTCAAAGGCAAATTCGTAAATTCTCAAAGGCGAATTTTGTCAGAAGGAATTCATATTTTTAAAGATAAATTTGTGGTTTCTCAGAAGGGCGCATTTCAGAGCAATTCGCAAATCCTTCAGATCAAAGGCGTATTTTAATCCTCAAAGGCGAATCCTCAAATTCATTATACAAATTCGTATTTTCTTCAGAGGAAATTCGAATTTCATTTCATATTCAAAGGCGCAAATTTCAAGAAAGGAAAATTCATGGTTTTTCCAAACAAGGCGAATTCTTCCATTTAAAGGCAAAATCTACATCAATTCACAGAGGCGATTTTTCCTAACTAATCTTTTTGCAGATTCAAGTTCACAGATATCAGTTATTTGAAGAAATCTTGAGCAATTTTCACAAAAGAAGACATAATAAAAAGATGTCTTTTTCATCCTTTAGATCTCAGATTTCTCACAAAATACATTGTGCATGTTCCTGAAATTGGCGAATTCTACAAGTCTCAGTAACTGGATCGTTTTCATATAATGTCCTCGAGTTGAAATTGTGCGTTTGATTTTTCACGAATTTTAGCTTCAGAACATTCGTTCTCGAATTGCTAATTTTCTCAAGTGAAAATCTTGGTTCAATCGAGTAGAAGTTGAATTTTCGCAAATCTGACGTTTTGGGTTGTCTTAGAATTCTTTTCTGGACAAAACCCATATCTCAGATTTTTTGCCGAAAATAATTCTTCGAAAGGCTATTTTTAACTCTCGCAGGCTATTTTTAGATTCCAGAGATCTTGTCAGAATATAGTCAAGTTCACAGTCAACAGGCAAGTTTTTCAGAATGCAGTTCACTCAGCTCGAATACAGGACCAAAACCGTCCTTACCCATGATTTCCGCAGGTTGGTTGAGACAGACCTTCACAAAGTATTACCAGAAGCAGTGCTAGACCCAGTTAAGATCAGAAGTTCAATCATTCAGAATATTG
>VDFB02065810.1:0-29919 GCA_007258455.2 Sequoia sempervirens
AAATTCATTTACACTTTTTCTTCGCATATGTTTAATTTTTGATCCTCATTATTCACCACATATGATCTCATACGTATGAAATTTACCACATAGATGTCATATAAACATGATACTTACAATTTACTCTTTGAATATTGATTCTCTTATTATCCTATATTGTCATACTATTCTATTAGAGTTTAAATATTGATCTTACATTATTAAATTTTACTCTTAGAGAATAAGATCAACTAAATGCAAGATCATGATAGATCAAACAATGGCAACTAATAATTAGAATTAGATTGATATTTACATAGAAAAGTTGGTAAGAATTTTAGAGAAAATTAGGATTCCCTAAAAAAAATTACTTAGGGTTACCTTGGATATTGGGATGTAATAGTTCTAAGACTTGCTAAAAACTTGACTTATTATCCACAAGTAGTGTTATCCCAATTTTTTTGATAACTTCATCCTTGAAGTCGATGAACTTTTTTAAACTAAATTTTATTAAAATGAAAAGGGTTATAAGAGAATACCCTAATAATTAAAATAAATATGATTACTTCTCAAATTAAAATTTAATACTTAATAATTATTTATTTTATACATACAATATGTCTTGATTCTTAAGAGATAGATATATTACAAAAACTCGTGACTTTCAAACCATGCATTGCATTTCATATTTGAAAGTTGCATCACACTCTAGGATTCATTTTCTTTAGTTTCATATATTTCAATAAATTTAGGTTGGCCTCAAGTATATGAAAAGTCACTTTTAAAAATAATTATTAATTATTTATCAAAAAATATATAAATGGGTCACATTTGTACATAGTTGATCCCATAATCTAGTGTGTCCCACTTGTGATATATCATGTTTTTTGTATGAAATATATATATTTTTTAAAAATATGATTTAAGCCTAGAGGGGTTCCTTTAAGGGGGTTTAAATGAATAAGGTTATATTGAACCCCCTTAGATAAAACCCCCTTTGATATAGTCTCTTAATATTGAATTGAACCCCTAATAATGTCTACTTTGTGTCTATCAAAATGATAACAAAAAGAAAATTTGAATCACCTTTGGGGAAATAATCGAAGTCATTTGAAATTCCTTTTTGCAAGTACACAAACCTTAGTATTATCTTTCAAATATATATATATATATATATATATATTATATTATATTTTCTAATTACTACAATTTTTTTTTAACTTTATATATATATATATATATATATATATATATATATTATATTTTCTAGTACTACAATTTTTTTAACTTTTTAATGAATATAAGTCAATTAGGAAAAATAATGACTTCTAGTCAAGATACTAAGAAAAATAAAAACCAATGTTACAAAAATCTCAACAAAATGCTTTACCCTTCACATGGATGTTCTTGGCACAATTAAAAATAAAATTTCAATTTCAATTTATGTGCTAGTCCAAAAATATGTTATAGAAAAATATAGGTTTGAAATTTTTAGTAGTACTAATATAAAAATTAATAATAAATAAAATATTTAATTAAAAATTATCAAAATATATTTTTCCCTTGAATTTGGAGTTAATAATATAATTAGAAGAAATAAGAAAAACAATTATTTGTAGTGAAAATTATGCAATATGAAAAATGCTACTTTTTTTTATCAATAAAAGGCATAAGCCTAATTGTATATATATTAATATTTAGAACCAGAAATTACATATATTACTAGAATTATAGTACTGGTTTATAATTTGTATAAATATTTGGACAAATTTTTCATATGGAAATAGTTCCTAGATAATAGGAAGATACGATGCACTTTTTACATTCCAAAATTCACAGATTGATCTTTTCAAAATATAGAGCTTTTACTGATACCATGAATTCAAAATATTGAAATAGATTCATTTCATTCTTCCATATAGTTTTCCTCTATAGATGTATTCAACCAGCTTGCATTCAAATCTAACATATTATCACCTAGACCTTCTTGCAGCTCTACAACATTTCTCCTTGATGGAATTATTCTAGCCAGTGCTACCTATCTATGTCCATGATGAGCTTGGTGAGAAAGTAGAAAAGACACTGCAAAAAATTTCTCCTTTATCATGTTTACCATTTGAAGACCCAATTCTTGTGAATGCATATTGATTGTCCTCTACAAGATCCAAGGATCATCATACCTTAGTCCTTTCTTCATAGCCTCATACACAGTTGTAAATGCATGCTTGTGCCTAAGGTAACATTTAAAAAATATACCTACAACATAACCCTTCCCCTTATCCAAATTATACACTTGGACACACTTCCTAAGTTCATTTTTTGTAGGAAAATTTGGTTGAACTGAGTCATTGAACACAATCTTGAGGGACTCATAAGATTGTAAGAAATCCATAGCATTAGATAAAAATATTGAGAGTAGTTATGACAAAAACAATAACCTAGGGGAGTTAGGCCAAATTATTTCTTCTCTAATTATAGTTTTAATACTGTCAACAAGACTTGGGTACACCATTTGGAAGACTTTAGATAGCTCTAAATCTGTCACTTCACCTGAAAATGGAAGCTCCTACTCTTTCACCTTCATGGGTACTTTGAAGTTTTTTGGCTTGTATTCCATGGTAATTTGACCAACAACTCACTTCAATCCAAGTTATCTAATACAACCACACCTTCCAACTACCAAAATAAAATTACCCTTCCTTGAAATAGAGTAAGCCAAGAATAATATGTAGAGTAGACACAATTTCAGCCACACTGTAGAACATCTATAAGCCTCACATTGACAAAAGATTAGTCAAGAGAATAGTATAGAATTTAGATGCTCAACACTCCAATTCATGCTACACCAAACACATAACCCATTGAAAACCAAAATAATTTCTACAAAGAGAGCACCCAAAACTATGGTTGTTGACGAATAAGAAAAGGCTTTTTAAAGAATGAAGGTTGTACTGAGCACCCGAAACTGCATCATTACCTTGCATTTACATTAAATTCATATAGATAAACACATGAAATTAGGAGATTTCACCTGGATAAGATCTGCACCTAATATTTGGTTTATCACATCATAATTACAGATGAAATTATTGTGTTGTAGTGTATGTGTGTCCTTTACTTACATAAAAGGACTTAGGAAAAATATTTTTTCCTTCAAATTAGGTTAAAATGATGCCTACTATTTTTTTCCAAAAAAATTAGTAGTACATTTTTGAAATATTTGATTTTGACCAAAATGTTTGAAATTATTCAAAATAAAAGTAATCCATAAATTAGATTTAATTTTCTATAACTTTAATTGCTAACTTAATCATATTTTACAAATATACCTTTTGATTTATTATATTAAATAGTCAAGTCTATTTTTAACATTTTCACTTCCACTCAAATGTGTTGTTTGGCCCATCATGCTATTTCACTAACATAGTTACTTATTGAGTTTCTATTTCCTTATAATACTTTCAAAGTTATCATAGTAGATTCAAGACACCATGCCTTCTTATTTAACATCATATGCTTTAATTGTTACATATTTACAATGGTGTACTATGAAAGGAAGAAAGATAAGGGGAAACAACTTCCTACACCAATCTAAGCAAGGGAGATAACACATTTTTTTTAGCAAATAGTCCTTAAACAATTATAATGAAATATACACATATAAATAACATAAATAAATAAAAAATAAGTTGATGCTTTTCTCCTCATATGAAATGAAGATTTTATCATGGAATGTCAAGGGCATTAATGACCTTCACAAAAGGGACCAGATCAAGCATCAAGTTGATGCTCGTGGGGCAGACATTATCTTATTACAGGAGAATAAAATGTCAAAAGAAGTTTTTGAGGCTTCAGTAATGAAATGGGGTAAATGGTTAGCATCTTTTGTGCCAGCTCAAGGGGTTTCAGGAGGTTTAATAACACTATGGAATTTGAAAATAGTGTCAATAGTTATTATGAATGGGGATTGTAACTAGTAGTTAATGAGTGTGCAAAATTTTTATCTCCATTTCAAACTCATTAATGTTAATGGACCAATAGAAACTCAAGATAAAAGGAGGTTATGGGAGATTCTAACAAATGTAATTCAAGGGTTCAACAATGAGAAGGTAGTTTTAGCAAGGGATTTTAATGCAATTATTTCTCTAAATGAAAAGCAACGAGGAATCTACTCACCACAAAGGACAATGGCAGTTTTTGGAAGTTTCATTTTAGACAATGCACTAAGAGATGTTTTTCCTAAAAAGGGGAGATTCACTTGGACAAATCAGAGGCGAGATTTTTTGCAAATAGCAATACGTTTGGATAGATTTTTGATTTCTCAAAATTGGGCCCTATTTTCATATAGTCTATCTTCACATATTTTTCCATTTGTAAGCTTTGATCATTATGCTATTTTTTTGTCTATAACAACTACAAATGTGGATTCATAACATAAACCTTCTTTTAAATTTGAGAAGATGTTGTTTAGACACCCAATATTCTTACCTTTGCTTAGACAATGGTGGGTAAGTGCACCAAGTCAGATTGGCACCAAAATGTTCAGTTGTATAAAAAATTATAGTTTGTAAAGGGGGAGATCAAGGAGTTGAATGTGCACACTTTTAAAATCATTTTTGTGCAGAAGGAAGAGGTGGAAAATCAATTGGCAGATATTCATGAGCACATAATCCAACATGGTATGGATTTTGTCACTTATGATAAAAAAAAAATCTAGTAGATATGTGAAGAATTGGGTAAGAGAGGAATTTTATTGGCGCCAAAAGTCAAGAGAATTATGGTTGAGGGAAGGGGATTGAAAGACCAATTTTTTTCATGCATCAGCTCAACAAAAAGAGTTGTAAAAACCATTTTCTCAATCCAAGATGCAATATCAAGAAATAAAATTCTTAATGCAAAGGAAATCAGGGAGGAGGGGGTTAAATTCTTTAAGAATCTCCTGGTACCACAAAATTCTACCTCAGAGCAAGGCAGTCAAGATGAGAAAGATCTATTATCTGCATTATCGAGTCTCATTTCTCATAGAGACAATGTAGAATTGATGAAACTTTTTACTCTATCAAAACTTTAGAAAGTGGTTTTTTCAATGTCTTCATATAAGGCTCCAAGCCTAGATGGTTTTATAGCTCTTTTTTTCCAAAAATGTTGGGATGTAGTGGGTTTTGATTTGTTGATGGCTATAGAGGAATCAAAAAAATCTGGAACAATGTTAAAGCACTTCAATGTTACAAATATTGCTATTTTTCCAAAAGTAAAGGAGCCAAAAACTTTTGCTGATTTTAGGCCTATCTCCTTATGTAATAATATTTATAAAATATTTGGGGTTCACCATGTAGTGCAATGGTAGTTGCAACACTATGTTGATATGGTGGTCATATGTTCGAGTCTCACCAAGAAGGCATTCGCTGATACGGAAGGCTGTGTGAGGAGAAGGCAGGCTAAATGATTTGTGGTGGACTAACGATAGATATACCAGTGGACAGAGGTCATGGCTAAGACACCAGATGAAGGGCATGGTGGAGTCAAGCTAGCGATAAAGAACCAACTAGAAGGAGTATGAAGGATGGAGGACAGGAGACAAAAAGGATGGAGGATGCAAAGGATTTTCAGAGGGTGAAAGGTGCACCAGGAGCATGGGAAGCGCAGGTGGAATGGAAATAAGTAAGCTAGCTGGAGGGTGGACGGGTGGTAAAAAGTCGCTCGATATCCGTCAACAAAACTTTTGGCGAGGATCAAAAATCGAAAAATCCGAAAGCTTGCGAGAAAAATCCGCGAATCTCCGGAAAGTCAGAGCGAGATCAGCGGCTCAAATCAAAATCAACGCCATCCGTCGACAAATCATCAAAATCATAAAATAAATCAATCAAAGATCTCGAAATGGAGATAAGGGGAAGAAGGAAGAAGGAGAAATTTGTGGGAATTAAGGAGGAATCAGGAATGAAGGATTAATGGAAGGTCGGGAAGGAGATAAATTAAGAGGGAGAAGAAGATGATGGGTGTTAGCCGAGCTTCGAGGCAAATAGCAGATAAGTCCATCGAGGGATTAAATTAGGACTCGGGTCAATGGCAATGCAGTTCTGCTTTCGATCCGCTTTCGGTAATGCTAAAACAATTTATCGAAGATTACAACAAATTCCATCAATTTCTTCGACAAAGAGATTAGCTACTTGAAGGTGGATTGGTAGTGCATGAGGTGCTTCACTCTATCAAATTGAACTGCTTGTCTTCATTCATTGTAAAACTTGACATGATGAAAGCTTATGATAGGGTTGACTAGAGTTTCCTTTTAAAAGTTTTATCCAAGTTTGGGTTCTCTAAGAAATGGTGTAAATGGATTCTCTCATGCCTATTAGGTGCACATTTTTCTATTATAGTCAATGGTTTGCCTTCGGGTTTCTTTAGAGAAATGCAAGGTGTAAGACAAGGTGATCCTCTTTCCTTATTCCTTTTCATAATCATGGTTGAGGCATTGAGTAGGGAAATAAAATAAAAACATAGCTAGGGCTTATGGCAAGGTATTAGCATTCCTCAAACTAATATGTTAGTATCACATAACCTCTTTGTAGATGATACTTTATTGTATGGTACAACATCTATTTCGAAATCCAAGCAAATAAAAGGGGTTTTGGATAAGTACTCTTTTCTCTCTGGTCAAAAGATAAATGTGCACAAGTCATAGGTTTATATTTTTAATTCTAAAAGAGCTATTAGAAGGAAGATTGTGTAGATATTGGTATTTCAGAGGTAGATTTACCTTGTAAATATTAGGGAATTCCTTTTTTCATGGGGGTCAATAAGCCAACTTTTTGGGTGAAAGTCATAGAGAGAATAAAAAAGAAAATTTGTGCTTGAAAATATTGTTGGTTGTCCTTTTTAGGACATATTATGTTTATAAAAAGAGTATTAACAACAAGCCCCAACTACTTAATTTTATTCTTAAGGGCTCCTAAATCTATAGTTGATCAAATAGAAAAAATTATAAGGAGCTTCTTATGGAAATGGAATATGGATGATATTAAAAACATTCCTTTAGTCTCTTTGGATAGTATGGCATTGGAGAATCTAAAAGGTGGAGTGGGAATTCATGATATTTCTAAATGAAACATGGCCTTTGGTGGGAAGCTTATTTTGCAAATGTATACCAAACTTGATTTGAAATGGTGTGCATTGATGAGGGTTAAGTACCTAGATAATCAAAATATGGCAAGGATTTTCATAGTCTCTAATCCTCCTCAAGGGTCTGCTATGTGGAATTTCATGATGTCATGCAGGAAAGTAGTTACATAATATATTTCTTAGGAGGTTAACAAGGGTGAGGAAGTCAACTTTTGGGAAGACTCTTGGAATGGGCACCCTCCATTGAAAGTTTATCAAGAATTACATTCAGATATTCCAGTTTTGTCTTAGTTATGGGGAACTAAATTGATTGGCTATGTTAGCTTAATTGATATTTCTTCAAGCAAGGTAAGTTGGCAAGAATTTTCATCTACACAAATAGGAAATGATCAAAAGGAGCTATTACACAAGATTCTAGATGCTAGAGTTATGTTCTTAACATGAAAAGATGATCGTATAATATGGGACCCATCCAAAAATGGATGTTATTCAATCAAGAAAGTATATAAAGCCCTTCTCAATAAAGATGATCAAGTTTAGAAGCACAAATCTCACTCCTTTTGCTGGCACAGTGTGGTTTTACTAAAAGCGGACAATTTTGCGTGGTTGGTGTTGAGAAAAAGAGTACTTACAAGTGATCGTCCTACTAAATTGGGAATTACTGAACCTTTTAATTATGTTTTATGCAACCAAACTTTGGAAAATTTGTACCACTTGTTTTTGCAATGCCTCTTTTCCCAATCTTGTTGGTTATTTATTTTGCAAAAAATGAATTTTCATGCTCCACTTCCTAATTCAATTTGGGACCTTTTTTCTTCTTGGCTAGTGCTTTATAATACCTCCTTTTTTGCATGTATTTGGTGAGTAATCCCAATAGCTGTAGCATGGTCTCTCTAGTGGGAGAGGAATAAATGCATTTTTAGAAAAACCTCATCCTCTAATTAGTTATTCCATGCTATTATAGAAAAGTCAATAATAGAAGCAATAAATGCCTGGGTTCAAGATCACAAGAATGTTGGCTCTCTTTTCTCATCATGGGATAATATCATTCTAAAAAACTGGCAGGGTATTACTTTTCCTTTTAAAGAAAATTTCAAGTAGACTTATAAAGTAAAAATGAATAGGAGTGCAATCAAGTGGTCGCCACCAATGATGGGTTTTTTATAAACTAAATTTTGATGGTGCTTCCAGAGGAAATCTAGGCACTTCAGGAGTAGGAGTTTGTATCAGGGATGCAATGGGCTTTGTGAAAGTAGCTAGATCAATTATTTTACCTCTTGGCACAAATAATATGTTACAATCTTTGGTAGTCCTACATGGTTTGCAGCTTTCAAGACAACTCCAAATCAAGGCAATGCATATCAAAGGAAAATCCTTAATAATTGTAAATGCATGGAGGGAAAAAGAATGCTTTAACTGGTGTATAAAGTATGTCTTACAAAATGTATGGAAGCTCTTAGCTGAATTTGACTCCGATTAGATTTCACACATGTATTGGGAGGGTAATATGCTTGTTGATCACCTAGCCAATATGGGGTGTGATAAGAGAGAGTGAATACCAGGGACAATGATAATAATTTAAAATTCTTCCCATACCTTGTGGAAGTAATAGAGAGAGAAATCATTTCCTAGATTCATTTATAATTCAGAGAAAGGGGTCAAGCTTTTTGGCTAATTTTTTTTTTTTCAAAGATTGAGGATGAATGATTATTTTCTAAAGTTGAAGGCTAGCATAAAAGGACTGAATTGCATTGTCGATGTGCCAGTTTAGGTTTAATTTCAATTTTCATTAACAAGGGTTTGATAAAGGTCTTCATTGTCGTCTTCTTCCCTCTATGTCCTGGTTGTGTTTTCTACTTGTTGAACCGAGGGTAGTGTTGTTAGTATCCTTTTCAAAGAATAGTGCATTGGTGTATCTGGTGAGAATAGTTCTTTTCTTGATTGTGCAAAGTAATGAAGGTAGAGCAGTGGAACACCTTGCTAAAATGGAGTATCAGCCCAAGAATTACCATGTGCTAGTCGCAGTTCAGGAATGGGAGCTTCCTTTCTCTAGTTGCATTGATAAAGAGGAGATACAACATGTATTTAAGATGCCAAAAGACATTTCACATTAAAAAATCCACCAAAAGAGACTTTGGCCACCCTACTAGCAAGAAAACTGAACACACTTGTAGGACAACAAAGTCACCACTCCACTACACAACAAGAAGGAAGGAGAAGTGGTATGGTGGTAGACATTGCATGATTACACACCATAGTTGAAGGAGATATAGGATAATGGTAGTCACTGCACCACCACATGAAGCAAAAGGATGGATAATTTGTATAGTAGTAGACACCACATGACTGCACACCATAGTTGAAGGAGATGCAAGATAGTGGTAGTCACTGTACCACCACATGAAGTAGGAGGAAGAGATATGGGAATGTGGGGAAGGCTAGGAAGGAATGCAAAGTTGGCATTAAATTTCAACAAATGGTAGCTATCTTGAAAATAATGCCCTGTTAAAGTCGATTCAAGTCTATGAATTTACCCAAGGTGATGGTTTTATCGGGGGTCTCTTCCTATACCATTATCTGCTAAATAAACAATGATATGTTGACATATATGAGGGCATGGAGTTATAAATCATGAGGATTCTTCCACTTTTCTAAACATGGCCTTTGCTAGGCATCATTTTAATTTGGGCAGAATAGAATCTGATAAGTTCAAGAAGGTATATCACTCTATTTCTTTTCTAAAAAATCATGAATGTCTTCAAGGCCTTCACGTTAGTGCAATGCATCTAGCTCAAAGGCTAAATAGGGAGTTGTGCCATGTTCCAGATATAAACATCACAATGTAGTCCCAAACACTTGTAGCTAACCAGGTGCTTGTGGTAGCACAGGAGGTGCAAGAAGAAAATTTGGTTCAGTGTCGTCGGAGGAGAAATTAACTATTCTCATGGTACAAATTTTGGGCTTTTGTTGCAAATGTATCAAGCAAATATATTTGAAAGTTTGTGGGTAGTAGTCTACTAGTATAAATTAGATAGTTTAATATAGTCTACTAGTTTTGGGGTGTTTTGATCTACAAATTTATAGTTTTTGGGAAGTTGGGTAGTTAGAATTATCTGATAATGATCATATCAGCTTCAAAGCTAAGACTGAAGCCATTCATGGCATTTTGTATACATCTTTTACTTATATTATAATATAAATATATAGGCATATATGCCTTTCACCAAAAAATAAAATAAAATTCTCAACTCATTTCTATGTTTGTTGATTTTATGATTCACAAACTCTATTAAAGGTGTGGGATATTATGGTTTTCCACTTTCATTGTTCAATTGACTAAATACCTTCATAACCACTAGGTCAAATGAATATTATAAATTGTAGTTTCTCAAACTAAATTATTAAGCTAAGATCACATATACAAAATGATTAGTACAACAAATTTAGCTCTGATACCAAATGTAAAGCCACTTTTCTCCAATAGTTGTTTAAGTAATAGTAGCAGATTTAATATAATAAATATTAGAATCAAGGTAATTTACAAGATGTAATATTACTAAAATGATGTGAATAACTAATATAGATAAACCAATGTAACCATAATATGTAATAATTAGACAAGGATTCTAAAGTAAATAATTAACATAGTAAATTAAATAACACATACATATAATTGAATCAGATTAACATCAAAATCATATATAGTATTCCTAACATATTGTAGAATCAATGGGTTTTAATACTTATCTGAATCACAACATTTAGAAAAGCCACTCTCACCCTATGAAGATGTCAATGGTATTGGATCTCACAATGAAACGATGTAGGAGGAAACAATTCCTTTAAGAACACAATACACTATTGTGCTCTACACAAGTGCTAGTTCAATAGAACAATGCTCAACACAAGTGCACAACATGCTCTAGAGTAATTAATCATTATGTATACAACATGCTCTAGAGTAATTACTCAACATCTATACAATATACTTCAAAATAATTGCTCCACATGTATACACCATGCTTCATAATAACTACTCAATATGCACAACTCTGGCCAAGACAATCTTGAGTGTACTTTGTACCCTGAGTTGGACACACTCTGTGCCCCCCCTTCTCCAATGCTCATAGCTCACCCGACCACTTTCTTCTTCCTTTAATGTTCTCCATCCTTGAATATTTTTCATCCTTTCCAAGTCTCACATGAATGATTTATATATCCTTTTATGGGGTGGTTTCTAAACCATCATACCCTTTCATAAAGGATGATAATAAATATAATTATTTATGATCCCTTTTTAAAAGAGTTTTTATGCATCTTCTTTATTAATCTATTTTAACCAAAGGATCATAATATCCTTTATTTTCTATCTCCCTTTTAATTCTAAAGGGTTATTTCATAGTTTTCTCTTCTCTTGAGGAAGAATTCACATAACAAATTGATGGATGAGGATCGATAAGGTAGCATACTAGGATCTTTATGTGTTGGTATATGAGGATCTACATGGATTGATGAGTCATGGTTTAGAGGAGTTGATGGATTAGGATTAGGATTGGTATGAGGGGGTGGATAATTTGATGGTTTAAGGTCAACAAAGAAGGGTAGTTGGTCATATGGATGGATTAATAGTTTAGTATTTTATAAGATACGAGATGGCTTGATGGATTAGGATTTAGAAGGGTTGATAGATAGTTTGATGTGTTAGGATTTAGAAAGGTTGAGGGACATTTTATTGGAGAAGGATTTTTATGGGTTAAAAGGAGGTTTAATGGTTTGGGGATTATAGGTTTAGATTTAGGGTCTAATGGTTTAGGATTTATAAGGGTTGATCGATGATGGGCTACATGGGTATATGGATTAGGATTAGGATTAGGTATGCATGAATTTTTAAATATAAGGTTTCCCCTTCACAAATTTTCAAGGTTCTACTTTGGGAGGGGATTAGATCTTATGCCTACAAGGTATTTGACCATGACATCTTTATTTTAAATTAGAAAATGGTCTAGTGGGGTGTAACCTTATTTAAGGTTGGCCGAACCATTGGAGTTATCAGGATATTCATCATGAGTCTCATCATAAAATATTTTTCTTGTTCTATAGGGGTTTCCTCATCATGATTTTCTTCTTGATATATAAAGCTCTCATCAATATCATTGTCAAAGGGATTTTTGAATTAGTTGAAAAGGGGGTTCATGATTTATTGCTTTGGATTAGGTTAGGATTTTGTAAAGATTTGGCTCAAGTTTTTGAATGGGTTTAGTACAAACAAGAAGAGAATTAAGACACAAGAACACCTTAACTACTTAAATGGAGCTTTTGGAATTGTGAGACCACAAATAATGCTTGAAATTGGTCATAAATTGTGTCATCTCAATACCTCAGAGTGCTAACTATGGATGATTAGGACCATACCCACATCCCACTATTATGTTTCAAAAGGTACATAATGATTAACTTCCTAGGATAACTACTTACTAGTGTATCACAAGTACTAAATGACTACAAGCTTCACTATGCAAGGTTTTCACAAGGTTAAACTAAAACAAGTCCTTTATATACTTAAGAGCATGTGAGCCCTAGGTCTATGAGATAAATGTGTTGTCTAATGTCTTGGTTTGAGAGGTAACCCCCCTCCTCCTTCACTTGAAAAACAATAAATTAGATGCCAACTTATCCCTAAGTGACAAATCCTTAGAATTTATATACCCCACTAACACATAGAGTTGGGCTTTATCACTTGGTGGTGTAATATGACAATGAACACCCCATAATAAAATAGAAGAGATGTTTAATCATCACATAGGAGAAGATAATTCACACCCATCATTTACATAACATAAGTGAAACAAACCACTTTTGATCTTCAAGGTTATTCAAATGTGTGAGAATAAACCATACATGGTTTAAGTCATGAAAGCAAAACACATAAGAATGAACCAAGTAAAATTTATTTTAATCCAAATAACCTTGTGACAGGAGACCTGAGAGGATACACAATTTACTTACATGTATAAGAAAAACACACAAAGATGAATTTCCTTAGAATGAAGTGTGAGGTTAATTCCATTAGAAATCAACCTTGAACAAAACAATCCTACAAGAATAAGTTAGTAGTTTGATTTTTTTTGGCTTAGATGATTGGTCTTATAGAAAAAACATAGTCAAGAAAACATAAAAGAATATAAAACAATAGTAGAAAGAAACAAAAATGAGATGGTTAGTCAAAATGATAATAAATTGTGAAATAGTGCAAATGCAACAACATAAAACATAGACAATAAAACCTTAACGTAAATGCTCTAGACCCAAGTGTAGACACTAAAGCATTCTACAACATAGAAAATTAGAAAGAGGAAAAGAAAAAGATAATAAAACCCACAAAATAGAGAGTTAGGTTTAATGTTTACTACTAATGAAGCCAACAAAAGATAAAACATACACGAAATGAAGCTGTTTGATGTTAAAATGGGATGGGATAAGAAAACATGAACACTAAAGTAGAAAACCCAAAAATTGATGTCAAAGTGTAGACACTTTAAAATAGTATAGATGCTTCACCTATACAAAGATTAAAAGTTTTTATACACATTGAAGTTGAAACACAAACAATTAGACATAGAGCACATACACTGAAACCTATAGGAATAAGATTAGGCTTATAAAACCAAAATAAAAACCCCTACAAAGAGGTTAGGTGAGGTCTTGCATAATAGTAGTTAATAAGAAATGTCTTGCAAGGTCAACTTATGTGTAAAATATCAAAAAATTAAGGGTTAGGTGATAACACTTTACATACTTGAAAGAGAGAATAAAGATGCATTAAAAAAAGAAAAGATTCTCTACAAGAAAAAAATTTGATAGAGAAATATTGTGAATAATCCCCCTGGAAATAGGGAATATTTGCATATAAAATAAAGCTAATGGTCTAAGAAGTTGAAAAATTACAAACATTGAAAGGTGTAGTACAAAATTTGAAACCTCAACACAAATGTTGAAAGGTTTGCTAGAGATGTTGAATTTGTAAAACGAATGCTAAAAAATAGAGTGTAGGCACTAAATTCATAATCACACCCAAAAATATAAAAAATATGCAAAAGAGATACTCACAACCACTCCAAGATGAAAATTAGTGTTGGGATAGAGGTCCCACTAGGCATGCTAGAACTTTGATGATGAAATTTAGAAAAAAATAAGAGAAAAAGCATACAAAAAGTCCACTTAAATAAAAGTAACACATACACCTATAATTAAAGCATAAATAAAAGCATAAACATAAATTGAAAAAACAAAAACAAAAGAGTGTAGCTTCATTATTGTATTAGACTGCTCCAAGTTGTGTGAAGGTGATGATTGATTATTATGTGGGTTGCTCTTTCTTGGAAGTTTCATAAATTAATTGCATGTTCTTAGGCTCAATGTTTTCTCTTATCGTTTTCCTTTGGAAGAGGATTTTTAAATATACCTTCAACCATAGGAATGAAGAGTGAGGATTGATTTGGGAGATCAAGAGTGGATATTTTATTATTGATTATACAAGCTCTTATTGTGACCAGTGGAGGGAGATGGTGAGTTGAGAAAGCTCTCACATGTGTGAAAATCAATGGTGAGGATTCACTTGGGATCCAAGATGGATGATAAGAATTTAAACACATGAGAGAAGGTAAGAGGGTGAGGGTGACAAGTAGATAAATCACACATGTGAGAGAATGTGGGTTCATGTGTGTAGAAGTGATAAATGAAACCCGTCTCACAATTGTGTGAGAATATGGGGGTTTGAGTGATAGTGACAAGTGGGAGATCTCCCAAATGTATCGGTATGTGGATACTTGTGAGACATGAAAAGTGGAAGATGTCACACATGTGTGGGAATGCAAATTTGTATGATAATGAAAGAGGAAGATCTTGCACATATGTGAGAATAGAGGGTGTAGATATTATTGGGATAATGGATGGTGTAGATATTATTGTGATAATGTACGGTGGAGATTAAAAGGTGAGAAAATGTGTTTTAATTGATTAAAAATGATGAGATATTAGATGTTTGGATTAACTTAATTAATTAATAGGTATATGATGTAGAAGCATCCCTAGGGGAATAGAGTAATCCTACATTGTTGAGGCAGACTTGTATACAGTTATTGGAAGTTACTGAATTTTGCCACATCTAGTATTTATGCTTTATGGTTTTGATATAATAATTAATAAATGTGTTGGGAGGAAAAAACCATATTTGAAGAGAATTGGATAAAGGAAAAAACTTATTTTAGAATTAGATAGGTAGGGTGTCATAGTTGCAAAATAAATTTTGGCACTAGAGAAATTAGAGTTTATGATAATCAAGGAGTACATAAGAAGGTGTATTGGGGGCCACAATTTATGGTATTTGATATTACAACATTTACCAATTGTTTATTTGGTTTTATTTAGAAATTACCATTACTACATGTTTTAGAAGTTTAGGGTGTTATATTACCTTGTAGCCAATGCAAAACATTAAGGAGGATGAAGGCTGGTATATATTTCAATTTCCCATTATTAAATTTGGGATTATTAAAGAGGTAAGGGGGATATTGGAGAATGATTGTGAATATGAGGTTTTAGGATAGAGTGCAAAGGATTTGTATGTTGTTAATAGGACCTAGCTTATATGTCATTATGGTATATCATAATTATTCTAGAGCACTAATAACAAAATATGGAATCTTTTGAGGTTGGGGTTTTTAGGATAAATTTGTGTTATTCTTGTTGGGTTTTGGTTTTTTATATTTATGTTTGTATTGGACTACATGGTTGGATTGTTCTTCATTGAACCCTCCTTTTGTGACTACACCAATTAGTATTAAACCATAAGTGGGAAGATAAGCTATTGTTTCATGGGTTCTAATTGAGAACAAATTTCCAAAATGAGGTGACCTACAAGAAGCTTTTCTATAGATCCCTAATTGAAAGGTAGTTACAAGGGTGATTGTGGGTGGATCATTGATTATAGGCAATTTTCAAAAAATTCAGGAAGATGCCATTGAAAAAAATTCAAGGTATCGCCAACATATTTGGGAAACTAGATGAAGTCTTGAAAGAGGCAAGAGAAAATATAATTTAATTGAAATGCTTCGAAGAAGAAAAAAGGGGGACAAATCCCAAAGGAAGATGATGAAAGTGATGAAGAAGATGCCAAAGATGAGGTGCAAGACCTAGAAGATCAACATGAAGAAATAGAGTAGGTGAAGGTGTTAAAATCCATCTTCAAAGTTAGTAAATGGAAGTTACAAGCTACTACAGTGACCTAAATTTGGAAGAATTTATTAATTGAATAAATGAATTAGATGAGTATTTTGAGTATGAGGAGATATAAGATTCATAGAAGGTTAGGTTATGAAAAATAAGCTAAAGGGGCATGTTGTTATTTGGTGGAAAGAGGTACAACTAGAAAGGAATAGAAGTGGAAAAGAAAGAATAACAAAATTAGAGAGGATGATTGCAAAATTGAAAAGGTAATTTATACCAATGGACTATGAACTAGAGTTGTTGAAGAAACTACAAAGTCTAAGACAAAGTGATGGGATTGTAAAAGATTACACCAAAAAATTCTATAAGATAATTATTAGGATAGGACATACGAAGTCAAAAAAGAAAAGGTTGTAAGGTATATCAATGGATTGAGAGAAAGTATTCAAGAATAATTGAGCTTTGTTAGATTGACCACAAAATTATACCATTTTGTGACCAAGAGAGAAGACAAGTTAAACAAGAGATTTGGGAACCAATAGAATCAAATGAGGGAGAGGCCATAGAGAGATAAGTGATGTGGTGATTAGAGACCCAGATAGGAAGGTAAGAGGGTAGAAATTTTTTACCATGGAGGAAATGGAGTGTACCACAACAAAAAATGAAGGAATGAAACTTACTGTGAAGACCAAGAGGATAGTAACTATAATTGCAAGAACATATAAGAAGATATGTATCATAAAATTAGATACCAAACATGAAGAGAGGGATATAGAAGAAATAAAAAGAGAACCTTTAGAGGGACATGCTTAAAGTGGAAATGAAATTGAGTTTTTGAGTATTTTCAAGACCAAGGAAAGTGGTCAGAGAAAAAGTAGAGTTATGTATGCAGAAGAGGTGATGAGGACATAGTTATAATGAGAAGGGGAAGGTGAATCATTATAACATATTATTTTACCTTTAAAAAACTTATTTACTCACCTCAAGGGTTAATCAAAATTAGCACATATATAAAATCAAATAATAGCAACACAATAACAACACAATTTATGTGGAAACACTTGTGAGAGAAAACCATGGACAAATATTACTTTTATTAATATTCTTTCTACAAATTTTGTTGGAACCAACCTATTAGAGACACCAAAACCTTAAGAAACTCCAATTTATCCAATATGTAGGCACTAACCTATTAGAGGCACCAACCCCTATAATACGAGACACCAACCTGACCAATATGAGGTACCAACCACAATATAGATTATTTTTATTCTTCAATTTTCTATAATGTTGATAAATTTTTTTCCATAAAATTGATTACAATCTCCTCATAAAAACTTATTACAAATATATTATAAAATTTCTCACAATATCCTCATACAATCTTCATATGTTTCCCTTGAATTTTTAACATCAATGTCAAAGAGTTAGAAGAGCTGTGAGATGGTGCAATGAAGAGCCCCCCATAAAAAATAGATCTCCTTAATGAATGAAAGAGAGGATATCACCCCTAAATTTTTCCTAAGAAACTCAAAAGTCTCTTTGGGAAGAGGCTTTGTAAATATATCCACAACCTATTATTTAGTGGCAACATATTCCAATTTTACTTGTTGATCTACTACTTGTTCCCTCAAAAATGATATTTGATGGGAATGTGTTTAGTCCTTGAGTACATCACTGGATTCTTGGAAATATTAATGGCACTTGTATTATCACAAAGTATTGATATTCGGTGATCATATTCTACTTTGATATCCTTCAAAATTTGTCTCATCCAAAGAATTTGGGTACAACATGATGTTGATGCTATGTATTCTACTTTAGCAGTGGATAGAGAGACTGAAGCTTTGTTTCTTACTAAACCATGAAACAAGACTATTCCCCAAAAGGAATGAATTGCCACTAGTACTCCTTCTATCATCCAAACTACGAGCCCAATCAACATCTATATATGCTTTTAAGGTGAAGTATTCAACTCTTGAGTACCATAGACCAAAATCCAATATTCCTTTTAAGTATTTGAATATCCTCTTCACTTCATGTAATGGTGTTTCTTTAGGAGCAGCTTGAAACCTTGCTACCATCTCAACTACTTGCATAATGTCAATTCTTGAAGCTACCAATTAAATCAAACTTCTAATCACTAATTTGTAGAGAGTTTTATTTGTATTAGGAGATTCATCATGCTTGCTCAATTTACATCATACGATATTTGGTGTACTCACAATATTACAATCCTCCATTCTAAACTTTTCAACATTTATTTAGCATACTTAGTCTATAAAATGAAAATTCCTTTATCAAATTGAGAGACTTGTAATCCATGGAAGAAAGACAATTCACCTAGCATGGACATTTCAAATTCTTTTTGCATTTTCATAGCAAAGTCTTGACACATTCTACTATAACTTCCTCCAAAGATAATATTGTCCACATATACTACAACAATCAATTGATGATCATTTCCACTTTTAAAATATAGATTATTGTCCACAACACCTCTTGTGAACCCTTGTTCTTGTAAGTACTTGTCCAATCTAGAGTACCAAGCCTTGGGGGGCTTGTTTTAACCCATAAAGAGATTTCTTGAGTCTACATACATAGTCCTTGTATTTTGATAAGGTAAATCCTTCAGGTTGTTCAATATATGCCTCTTCTTCTAGATGTCCATTCAAAAATGTTGATTTAACATCCATTTGGTAAAATTTTAAATTTTTGTGGCAAGCTAATGCTAGGAAAATCCTTATGGCCTCTAATTGTGCAACTAGGTCAAATGTTCCTTCAAATTCAACCCCTTCTACTTGAGAATAACCTTTATATACCAACCTTGATTTATTCTTTACCCCTTGACCATCTTCATTTAACTTATTTCTAAATACGGGCATTTTGTGCCTATTACATTTTTATCCTTGGGTCTTGGGACAAGTTCCCAAGTTTCATTTTTCTCTATTTGATTTAATTCTTCTTCCATGGAATTTACCCAATGTGTGTCTTTTCTAGCTTCCATAAAATCTTTAGGTTTAATTTTAAAAAGTAAATACATATGTCTTGGTGTGGTGGCCAATCTTCTCCTTGTTTGGATTTTTGTATCCATGTCTCTAATAACTAAGTTTTCAGGATGATTTTTCTAAACAAATCTTGATGGTGTTTTAGGTGTCTTTGTTAGTGTCATATATTTTTCATGTTCAATTTCTTCCTCTTCTTCTTCTTTGCAAATTTCTTCTTCTTCACGATCAACTTCTTGAGTTATCTCTCCTTGATGCATGTTATCATCTATACAAACATTTCTACTTTCAATGATTTGTGTAACCTTTTATTTCAGCACTTGAAAGCTTTGCTCCTTGAAGAGTAGCCAATAAATATCCTTTCATTGGATCTAGTATCAAACTTTCCTAAGCTTTCTTCATCTCTCTTTGTATAACACTTGCTCCCAAATACTTTAAAGTACTTAACTATGAAAAGTCTACCTTTCCAAAGCTCATATGGAGTCTTATTATGATTGGCTTTGATTTGTGCTTGATTTAGAATATAAACTATTGTATGCATTGCTTTTCTCCATACAAAGTCTAATAACTTGGACTCATTAAGAATGGTTCTTTCCATTTCTTGTACTGTTCTATTTTTCCTCTCCACAAATCCATTTTGTTGTGGTGTTCTTGTAGTTGAAAAGTGTCTTCTAATCCCATGAAAATTCCTCATTTTCAATTGAGGTGAATTAACCACCTCTGTCAGATCTTAGACATTTGATTTTTAATTTAGTTTCATTTTCTACTAAATCCTTAAATATCTTAAATTCACTAGGGCTTCAAAATTTTCTTTCAAAAAAGTCACCCAAATAAATCTAGAGTAATCATCAATTAACAACATAAATTATCTTTCACCTAACATACTTTTTGAATGGGTTGATCCACACAGGTCTATATGGATGAGCTCCAATGGTTTAGATGTTGAATACTCCTTTGATTTGAAGTTGACCTTTGTTTTCTTCCCAAGTTGATAGTGATTGCAAATGGTATTTGAGGGTTTTGAGATTTTTGGCATATCTCTTACCGCCTATGTATTGCTAATCTTGACAAGATTTTCAAAGTTGATGTATCCCATCCTTTTATGTCAAAGCCAACTTTCATCTTCTTTTGCCATAAAATATTTTTTACCTTTGTATTCATTTATGATGTAGAGATTATTAGTTGTCCTATATGGTTCTACTATCAATCTTCCTTCCTTCTTGATTTTACATCCCTTTGCATGAAATGAGAGTATTATCTTGATCACATAATTGGCTCACACTTAGAAGATTGTGCTTTAATACTTCAACATGTAAAAAATTATTTATCTTTGTTCTTCCATTGTCTAGATTAATAGTTCCTTTTCCAACAATATTGGACATAACATTATCCCCAAAACTCATTGTTCCTCCCTCCATGTTCTTCAATGTGATAAATTTAATTTTATCACTAGTCATGTGACATGAGCAACCACTGTCTACATACCATTGTTCTCCATCATCTTGAGCATGTAGGGAAATTTGTATTAACATGGATATTTCTTTTCTTTCTTCTTTCTTCTTTTTCCATAATTTTGAATTATTCTCCTTTTGTTCCACAAGGATGTCTCTCTTTTTGTCTTGCTTTGGGGGATCTACAAAATAGTTCTACAAAATTGTGTTATATGCCCATAGTTATTACATTTATATCATTCAATATTGTAAAGTAGAGGAGAAAAATAATTGTAATTCCTTCTATTCAACCTAGAGGTTTTATTACCCTTGTTCCAACAAGATTTTTTCATATGAGTCCTACAATTTATTGCCTTGTGACCAAAATTATTGAATTGGAAACAATAACCAACGAAAGGATGACAAAACTTAATCATATGTGCTAGCCTTCGTGGAAATAATTTTATGAATGTGTTCTTCTTATCCTTTTGATATGTGCTTGGTTTTGATGCAACATGAATTTATTTTTCTTTGCTACATTCTCCTTTGATGGGGCTTTCAAGTGCATCAATATAACTTTTTGGTCTTTCCTTATTTGATTCTACTAGTTCCTTTTCTTTGCTCTCTTCATAACCAAGACTATTTTTATATATGGTGATCTTTGTTTAGTTATTATATTGTTTAAAATATTAGTGCTCTTTTCAAACTCGAGGCTTTTGTTTAATTTGGTAGTATTTTCTTTTAATTTCTCCCTTAGAGAGAATCTAAGATTTTGGTCTTCCACAATTTTCTTCTTTTACCTTTAATTGAGATCTAATCTCTTCTTCAATTCACTTAGTTTCCTCAATTTGGACTTTCAAATCTATGGCTCCTTTTCGGATTCCTCAAGTATTTTGGCCTTTGATTTAAATTCTTCTTGAAACAATAGCTTATACTTTGAACTATTCTTTCTAACTCTCTCTATTTCTTCTATTGCACAATATAGTTCTTCCTCAAACTTACCTCCATCATCATCGTCATCATCAAATTTAGTCTTCACTTCCTCATGTGAGTGTTTGTTTTCTTTACCATTGTTTCCAATGATATTGTCTTTAGTTTCAAATACCATAAAAATGATCTCTTCTCTATAGTTGTCCCAATCACTTGAACATCATATGAGTTATTATCTCTATAGATTCTTCTTGTAATCATGATATTTCATCTTCTTGTTAATTTTATCATGCTTGTGACTATTTCTATTTCCTTTCTTTGTATAAAGCTCTTTTGCTTCATCACTATCAATTTCTTTCAAATATGGGCATTTCTTAACAAAGTTTCCTACATTTCCATAATTGAAACATTTAAATGGAAAATTTCCCTTGTTGTTTCCATTTTTTAATTTCAATACAAAATAAGATTTCTCCTTGTATGTTTCTTCCTTAGAACTCTCAATTGGCATAAGTTCTTTCTTTTTTGACCCTTTTTGTGGCTTTGAAGGTTGCTTCCTTTTTAGATGTATTGTAATTTTCAGTCCTCATCTCATATGCAATGAGGATCCCATGTAGCTCATCCATGGTTAATGTATATCCAAGTCCTTTATCTCTTCTATAGAAAAATTTTTAACATCAAATCTTAAGGGAAGAGATCTTAAAAAATTTTGTACTACAATTGATTTTTCTATTTTTTCACCAAGACCCTTTATGGTATTGGCAATGTCATCTACTTGAAGCAGATAGGCACTAATATTTTCTTCATCCATCATCTTTAGACTCCCAAATTGTCGTTGATGGGTTTGAATTTTTGATTTCTTTACTTTGTCGTTTCCTTCATAAATATTTTTAATTTATCCCACATATCCTTAGCAGATTTATAATGCATTACTTTCACAAGTTTCGATTCCGTTAATCCACACAAGATCACATTCTTGGCTTTAGTATTGTTTTCACTTTCCTTCTTTCCTATTCAATTTTTTGGGGGAGCTAATGGAGCTTTATATCCATTTACCACTAATTGCCAAATATCAAATCCAAGAGCATTTAAATAATTTTCCATCCTTAAGCTCCAAAAGGCATAATTTGTCCCATCAAACAATAAATCCTTATTAGAAGAGAATCCTTCTTGTCTACCCATGTGTTCTCTTTAGATCTATCTTCTAGTTATACTAATTTTGAAAGAACCGACTCTGGTACCAATTGATGAGCACATAGTTATACTGAGAGGTAGGTGGTGAATTAGTATAAAAATATTCTTGTATCTTTAAAACTTATTTAATCACTTCAATATTTAATCAAAATTAGCATATATGTAAAATCAAATAATAGCAACACAATAACAACACAATTTACGTGGAAACCCTTGCAAAAAAACTACATAAAAATATTACTTTTACTAATCTTTGTTCTACAAATTTTGTAGGCATCAACCTATTGGAGGCACTGGCACCTTAAAATATTACTTTTATTAATCTTCGTTCTACAAATTTTGTAGGCACCAACCTACTAGAGGCACTCACCCCTATAATATGATACACCAATCTCAATATAGATGATTTTTCTTCTCTAATCTGCTATAATGGTGATCATAAATCTTCCATAAAACCAATCACAATATCCTCATAAAAACATTAAGGAAATCGCCATAAATTTCACAACTTTCCTCATAAAATCTATATATGTTCCTCCTTGAATTCTGCTCTAATATTCCTTACAATAAAATCTTCAAGTAAAATCCTTCAATATTCTCTACTAACAAATTTTGGTGAATATATGATATATCTTTTATCTTTCACACACTTGCATCTATTCCTCTTCTTAAATTATAGTATCATCTCTTTCTACTCAACACCCACCACACTTGGTGTATATATATGATATTTATTTTTATTTCTCACACAATCTTCTTGTTAATTCACAATCATCTTTTAAATCTTTATGTTGGGTGAATATTCTATAATCCCTTTACGGATTACAAAACATGAATTTTAGCCATAGCTATGATGATATAAATCTCTCATCTCAGAACGGGGAGGCTACCTTCTTACTGCTTACTAGAACAAAAGGTAAACTATGATAGACTTTACAATATATACACTATTTTAAGCATGTAGGCGGTGTGTTACATTCATCATTTTCTCATATTTCAAAAAATGTGTTTACAATGTTCCATGGTGTTACTTCACAATGCCTTATAATTCTAAGTATAAACCTAAGTAGTAACTCCCAATATTCTCAATTAAACATAAGCATAATCCAAGAATACCAATATAACCAAAAGATATGTAACCAAAAAATACATTAAAGCACAAAGTCTTTTCGTTGTTCCCAATGAGAGTTCTTCAATAACTGATGATGTAAATTGGAGCACAAAGTCTTTCAATCCACAACACAAAAATATCCAAGTACCAAATGAATAATTTCAAGCTCAAAGTCTTGAAAATTCTTCACCCAAAGATATTAATAGCACACCCACAATCTTCAAGTAAATCATATAACACAAAGTTTATAAAACTTAGCTTGAATGCCCTCCAATCTCACATAAGGAAACACCACTTATCCAATCAATTAATAAGATAAATTAGAGAGAAAGACATAAGAACATTCTCACTCATTTGAATTTGATCCAAAACAAAGGTTGGTATGAAAATTCGCTTTCTTTATTGACTGAAATTGATATGCAATATGAAATCAAAGTTTCAAAGTTGAAATACAATTTTGGAAGAACTTCATTACAATAGATTAAAGGTCCAAAATACAAATGAGCTCTCTCATATTTATAGGTGAGAGTCAAGAGAAAATCTAGGAAAAATTCTAACTATTTTGACTTATTCAATGATAGAGTCCAAAATTATTGAAGGACTTCAAATTTGTTTACATGTATTTACAATTTGAAAAATGACATGTAAATTATCTTTGGCTAACTACAAAAACTTGAAAAATAAACTAAGGAATGGTCAGCCTTCTTTGACATTTTGCATTAAGAAATCATCATGTTTCTTCAAGATTGCATGTACTTCATTATTTGGCACTAAAGTATGTTTGATAATTCCTCAAGATCTTGATACTGAATCTCTAATAGTGTTGTAGGCCTTTTCATGTTGGCCAAGATACTATTTCAGATTATCCAAAGTCAACTGGATCAAAAGTTTGATCCATTACTGGTATTGAAAATGCTTGGTCTTCAAACTCCTTTTGAATCATGTCGATAATCTGTTGAACCACATTATTTGGGGGAACTGACTTCTGACTGTCATCTCACAACTTACATAGAATTTATTCAATTTTATTTATCAGCTACAAGTCATGTTCCTCACCAAGTTCTCATGCAGATTGTAGATCATTAAGCAAGTTGGTGAGAATAGTGTCTTTGTGAATCAAATGCTCTTTAATTTCCACGTACATGTCTTGATTGGGAATAATCTCAAATTCCTCTAGTTTATCTGTGTTTAGTTTCGTCATTTTGATCTAAGAATGTACTTTATTTTCCATGTCTTCTTTCTCTTGAGAGAAAGCATTCACAATATCATCTAGTTTTGCTATTATGCTTTTTATTTTTTCTAGTTTCCCCATAATTGACCCTAGATTTCTGTACCCAATGCAACTAAGTGGTCAAGATATTCACCGAACACTCTGCCTCTAGCATGTGACTTTTCCACCTTCTGAATGATGAGATTCTCAACACCAATTGTAATTGCCTTGGGTTTGATGGATTCATAGAATTGAGTGATCTTTTGTAGCACAGACGTGAGTTGCTCTATTTTAGCTTTGTAGTGATCTTTCATTTTCTTCTCCTTGTCATCTTTCTCAATGAGAGAATCTAAGGTTGATTGAACATCTTCCTTTGCACTATCATGAATCACTATTCCCAATGCTACTCTTATGACAGTATTTTGCAAGATCTACTTCCTCATAAGTTTTATCAGCATGAGGTTGAGCTATCTCTACATATTTGTTACCATCCTTATCAAAAAGCATCCTAGAAAGAATCTTTGCTTTCTTTTTGGTTCTAGTCTTGGTAGTTGCAAGATGAGAAAAGTCAAATTCATTGGGAGAGATGGCTTCTTTCCTTCTCTTTGGTGATTTTGAAGATAACCATGGTGGTAATGGTGAACTCTATTCAAGTTGTGTAGCCATTGGATGGGATGTAGTAGCTGTATCCATAAAGGTTGTAGTCATGATGGGAGATGTGTTAGTCAAAATAGCCTTAGGAATTTCAGCTCTAGAGACTTGCATAGAATCATTCAAAAATTGCTCCAAATCAAAATGTGACGTGAGGTGAAAAGAAAGTGAGGATAGACTTGGAAATGACATAGGAGAACTAGTCACATTGTGTAAGCCTTGTCTTGGGATTTCAAAAGGAAACCTTGAGATGGGAGAAGAATGCATAGAATGAATCAAAATAGCAGGCACCACAACACTCGTTATTGAGGGAGGAGGATTAACAAGGAGATTAGGTACAAATGTGGTCATAGGAGGAGGAACGAAAGTAGACACATCATTGTCAATGTGAGATGAGGTGATAGTTGGTTCCTCAAGAATATTTTCATGAGGAGACATCTCTACTTCTTTATGATCCTCTTTCATCAATCTGCCCCTCTGCTTGCACATGTTCCTCTTCTTCCACATGCTCCTTTTGGGCATCTATGGATGGTCCATCTGCAGATTTCCTAGTCTTCTTTCCACCCTTGACCACAAAATTGATCTGAGGCTTTGAGGATTTGCTTGAGCTTGGAGCACCATTCCAATTTTTGGTCCTTAACTCCGATTTATTACTTGCTTGTACTTCAAACTCATCTTCTAATCCTATGAAGAAAGGCTTTAATTGTATATCTCTTCATCCAACCAAACATTTGTATTGGCCAATATTAGTTGAAACCTTTCTTGGATTGATATTACTTCTTTTCGAGACCACTAGATTGAAGGAAGATGAGAAGCTACAATATTATTTATTTTATATTTATGATTTAGAATAGTATCTTCATCCTCCATGTCCTCTGGGATATCAACAAGGTCCAATTCCCTGATTTGATCCAAGGTTAACTTGTAGAAATCCATTCTTCTGATTTCCTGCTTTGTTCTAATGTCAACCCAAATGTCTTCAACTTGATACACATGAGATAATGCCATTTTGATTCAAGAATTCATGCCTTTGTAGTAAAAGTCAGATCTTGGCTTGTACAACATTATTGTCACTTGTTGCATTTCTGATTCAATCAACTTAGCCTTATGCGAGGTTTGAATTGAGTACCTTCCAATTGCCAATGGAAATTTGAACCCTAGCTTATGAGCTTCCATTTTGTTTATTGTGAACCACAATAATCTGCCTGCATAACTACATTAGAACAATTTTATTACTAGGATAATATGGAAGCATATATGGATAGCTAGCAAAGCATCCTACTCTTAAATAGGTAAAATTTGGAAACTATAGGTACATGCATCCATATTTGTTTACAGTCTTCCACGCTTCATCTAATACCCTTTTGTTCTCCATTTCAGGATCAAAGGCACACATGAGTGGTTCAAAAAAGGAACCATTCACCCTTCTAAAGTGTTTGATACTTACCTTGAGGGTGATCTGTGGGAAATATTTGAAAATTGGTATAACCTTCATGTCACCTTCAGAAGTGAGATTGGGAAAGGTCCTCATGGAGGCTGCAACATAGACCAAGTATGAGGTCATGTAAAAATTATGTGTTGTATGCACCTGGGTTAGTTGCTCATGAAGAGCATTTCTGATTTCTTCTCCCTAAAAGATTTTTTTCTTTCCTTTGAGAATGATCATGATGTATGTATACATCCAGTCCTCAAAATAAAATGAAGTCAGTAAATGATGTACTCTGTTGAGAAGAGTAATGAGGTTGTTTACCTCTTTAATAAAATCACTACAAGGAGTGCTTTTGGGCCATCTAGGAACACCTGGCCTAGGATCCTTCAACCATTTACCATTTGAATCCCTGACTCCATTTTCATTTAACTCTGTCACGACATTTATGTTTGAATCCCATTCTTGTCATCCTTGTTGTAGTGAGAGGTATTTGTAGCACGAACTTTGGATTTTGAGTAGCTACTAGGAATAAGGCACAAGGTGTATGATGCTGTGAATTATTAACTTCATCCCATTGGTTATAGGTTGTTTCTCTATTCTTTCAATAAACTAGACCATGTCTACATGTTCGATCTCTGTATCTCCAATTTCATCCACATTTGACAAAACCACTATAGGAGGAAGCACACCTTGGTATTTGCACTTCATTGCTTTCCCATTGGGAGGAGATGGATCTAACATCGATGAAATAATGAATTTGTAGAAATATAGATACAAGGTCTTGAGAAGCATTCACAAAGGAAGTGCATGAGAAGATTAACATATTGTAGATGTTAGGATTTTTTTTGCATTTAGGAAATAGCAATGAGTGTTGAAATGGAGGATTGCACAAATATCGTTTGAGGTAGGTATGAAAAAGCTAGTGGGTTAGCTTTGACAAAGCAATAAAATTTATAGTGTTAGGAAATTTTGCAAAAATTAGCGATAAAGAAAAATTATGAAACTGCAAGGAAATTGCCTTTTGATCAAAAAGCAAAAGTCGGTATAAATTACCAGAGACACGAAATACATTTGACATTGTGCATTTGATCCTAACCACTAACATTGTTTCATCCTGAATCATCCCTCGAACTAACCATTTAATCAAATACTTTTATTTGATTAAATTCATCAATATTCATCTCTTAATTAAATAAATCAGTTATCTAATTAAGTCACCTTCTCTCTCGATATTTAAATCAACTTGTCTGATCTAACTATCCCCATTTAATTAAATAGTCAATTTTATTTAATTAAATCTCTAAAGTATATCTATTAAATTAAATAAATTAAAAATTTATTTAATTTAATCTAACATCATCTTTGTTAATTAAATAAATCATGAATCTTTATTTAATTAATCTCTTATCACATTCCTCTCATATTTGATTTAAATAAATCCACAAATTTAAGTCAAATAGGTCACATCACTTAATCTCTTCATTAAATTAATTAACTTGGATTAATTTAATCTCATATCATGTCCCATCCTCTAGCTTTTCCCACTTGCACATGAAAATAGATTTAATTGATTTATTAAATCTCTATTTTCTTCAACAAAGCATCTTTTGAGGAATATTCCCCAAATTTGAATTCAAATTCCAAGTGGGATAAGTCCTTCCAACAAGGCATTAACTCCATCTTACATGTCCTTTGCCTTGAGCCAAGTGGCATTTAATGCATTCTTTCTTACCTCTTGCATGTCATTTCAACAAATTCAAAATTCAAAATATGCATTTATTGGCACAATCATCAAAACTTCTGCACATCCCTCCCATCCACTACACATGTTGACAAGCAGCACTCATTGGTTGAACAAATAGTCCCAAATTGCTCTATTTTGGACATTCATCCATCTTGGAATTCTATAAATAAGAGGCTTCATTCTTCATTTTAGCATCCATAATTTGAGTAAACTTATTATGCTCAAATCATTAGCAAATTCCATACATTATCATTGAATCTTAGCTAGGTTATGCAGATTTTTCCATTGGAGCACTCATCAAGCATCAACAAAGTGGATCAATTATCATCACACATCAATCTTGCATCATAGGAATTGGGAAAGGGCCAATTTTCACATAAAATTGGCACCAATTCCCCTATGGGATCATGAGTTTGCTAGTTTAATTAAGATTAAATCTCTTATTGTTATTTCATTGTATTCTTCATTGCTTTTCCTAATTTGAACTTTGTAAATGGATTCCATGGGGAATCCTTGTTCTTGCTTGCATTTCACCATCTAATGTGTTTGTTTATGTTGTTTTGCGGTGTATTAGGATTGGGGTTCAACATTACCTAAAATTATGCTAGAAAATTTTCTTTGCAAGTTTGAAAGGCAATAATCTTGCAATTAAGAACTTGTCTTTATTTAAATTGCAAAACCAATAATTCAGCAACAGGTAGATCAAACTACTTTTTCAAATTGAATTTTTTTAATGAATCTACAAGTATCCTTTGGTTTTGCTTGTTGGATCGGGGAAAAACCTTGATCCTACAAATGGGGTAGAACTTGTAAAATCGGCAAAAATGCCAACCATACAAGTACTATTTTGGAATGATAATCTTTTTGCATTTTTGAGAAATTTCCACACCCTTACAAA
>VDFB02065810.1:30019-134932 GCA_007258455.2 Sequoia sempervirens
TTGATAATCCAATCCAATCATCAGAATCAATCCCATCACTTCATTCAATCATCCTAATTTGATCTTTAATCCAATCCCGATCTGAGCTTAACCTAAATCCCAATTTGAGATTTAGTCCATTCCCATCCCAAAACATTGATCCATCCTCTTTATCCTTTCATCATCATGAATCCTTATCCTCCATCAATAGTGGTCATGGGAAACCCTAATTACGTTGAAAGCGATAACAAAAGTCTTGTCGATCAAGAAGAATATGACAAAGATCCCCTTGACACTATCATTGCTAGTAAGCTTTCTCCACCCACTTTCCAAAATCTAATCACCCCCTCGAAGTTGTCCTGCTATGTCTTTCATCCATGTCTAATCATGCTCCTTATGCTACCTTTGACAAGTGGGATCCATCATATCCTTCATCTACATCATCCTCTTATCCAACACCCACATCCTCTTATCCAATAATCTCATCCCTTATCATCCTAGTCCGCCATCACAATACCCCTATCCTAATCCCCCATCCACATCCTCCCATTCAATCCTTCATCCTGCAGATATACCCACTACCCTAATCTTCCATGCCACCGCCACCCTAATCCTACATTCACACCTTCCTATCCTAACTAAATATCCATCAACTTATCCCCATCCCACATCCTCCTATCTTGATCCACCTCATCTCACCTCCCTTCCCAATCCACCATCCAATACCTTTGGCCTACAATCCACCACCCGTGATCCTCGTAGTCCCACTCACTCATTCCAATACCCTATCTTAACCCTTCTTCATCCACCTAATCCCCCATCTATTCCCAGTCCTGCATCCAATCCCATTCCCCCATCCAATCCTAGTCCCCCAATCCCTAGTCCTAATCCCCCACCAATCCATAATCCTTCATCCACTCTTACCACACCATCTCAGCCTAGAGTATTCATGTTTCTCACTCCAAAAGTTCTCCAAGGACTTATAACAAAGAAGACATCTCCCACTCCAAAACTTGAAGTTGTGGAATCATGCCATCCCAAGTCATCATCCACGGTCATTAGTGACGAGACCCTTCACCCAACACCTATCATTGATGATACCACCCCTAGCACCACTCAAACCATCGAAACCATCACATCCTCTGAATCCACTGAGCCCCCATCTCCTACCATCACATCTATCGAATCCATTGAACACCTATCTCTTACTTTGAGAGCCATCAAACCCATCGATGACACCCTAATCCAATCCACTTCTTCCACTCCTAGTGTCACTAAAATCCATTCCCATGAATTTTTTGAATCCTTCATCCCTCCATCTTCCCCACTTAAAGAATCCCACCAAGACTCCATTATTAGGCCTCCCGCACATGATGAGTCATGCCAAGAGTCTAGCATGCCAACATATCCCCTTCTCCAGATCAAGATCCTACCATCCCATCTAGTCCACCTCAAGATCACAGTCCCCCATCCATTCCATCCCATGATCCCCTTGTCATCCAAGCTTCCACTGCTCCATCTCCATCTCCATCTCCATCGCATGAGCCCACTACCACAAATCCAGATCATATCATATCCCTTGATCCCTCTCCCGATACCAACCATCCAAATGCTGCTATCCCATCATCTCCCTCTCATGATCCCCCATCATCGCCTAAAACTGCTATCCCCACACCACTTGCATATCCCCTTGGTACTCTCACATTCTTCCATGGTGGCCTCCTTGCAGAAGAAAAACACAGTGTATATACCACCCATCATCCTCCATCTAATAATGGATTGGCATCATGTTTTCAGAATAACACAAATCCTATCATGGATCACATGCTCAAGAAAATGAACTATCAAGGAAAAGGTCTAGGCCTTCATGAGCAAGGTATTTTAGAGCCCATCCAAGTCAAAGAAAAAATCTGTATGCAAGGTCTTGGACCTATTTCCCAAGACTCACAATCTAAAGATGTTGGTACAACCTCTAGATGTCCTCAATGAGCCTTTTCCAAAAGAAATGTTGGCTCTTCCCATCACTCCACCAGATCGTATGCTGCCATCCCTCCTCCTCTATCGTATTGCCTCAAAACAACCGTCCATATTCCTCCTTCATCTGCTCCATCCATTTTGGGTCCTTACATCCCTCCATCCACCATCTCCCATCCTTCATCTACTCCATCCATCTTGGGTTCTTATGTTCCTCTAGGTCCTACATCTATTTTGGGCCCCTATACCCTAAAATAACCTCCTCCATCTCATCCTTTCATCCATCCAACACCTATCCATGTCATCCATCATAAACATCCCTATCGCATGTCCCCTAATCAGGATCAACAAAGGCACATACCTGCCCATCCTCCATCCACATATAATCCTCATAATCTTACCTCTATCGCTCCACATCATCCATATCCTCGCACCGATCCCATTGCTATCGAAAGCACTTTGGATTTTAAACCAAAAATGCATAAATCCAAACATCCACATGAATCTAAAGCTCCCCATGTCCCCTCTAAAAGACATGGTGAAGAAAAGAAAAATCATATCCACAATCCACATCAAATCCATAGGCCGCAAAGGCCCACCAAAGCAAAGATCAAAACCATGTGGATCCCAAAGAAAAAAGATGCCATGTCTTCCAATGAAGCATCCATTACAACATCAAAAGTTCCTAATCATACACCCCCTTCATCTCTTAAATTTGTTTTGGGTCCTTATGTCCCAAAATTCATTATCCCATCTCCTCCATTCTCCCCGCATTGTCCATCCATTAATCCTCTTATCTTTTCACATCCACTATCACATGTGCCAATGTTGGTCCTGAACACATCTCCCCACCACACATCCACCCCATCATTCCATCCATACACTTTCCAACATCCCATCCATTACCCCACATATCTCCCCCATCAAATCCATCTAATTCATCCTCTTGTATAATCCATTTCTCCTAATAAGGTTGTACCAACATCCAACAGTCGGTTCAAACACGGGCTCTTAATGCTTCATATAGAACTTGATGCTTGAGTCCTTCATCCATATCCTTATCGCATGTCTTCTAAATCCACTTATTCACCTCCCTATCCTTATCCATTTCCTTCCACATGCTATCCAAAAAGTCAAGAAAATCCAAAAAAATTAGAAAAATTAGAAAAATAAAATAAAAATAAAATTAAATAATAAAGAGAAATAGTCCATCCAATGGTGAAAACTTGGAAAAAAAAGTGCCTTGGACAAGTACCATGATGAAAACCTAGAAAACATGTGTCATGCGTAAATCCCCATCTACACTTGGGGGAAACTTCCTGATATGCATTCCCTCCATCCACTATGCTTCTTGCTATGCACTCGTCTTCTTGCTATACGTCATTTTCATTCATCCCCTCCATCCTACCTATCTTACACATCATGCTTGGTGTATCTCATTTATCCCAATCCTTCTATCCTCCTTGTGATCATGATAACGACAGGGGCAAACATATAAACATGCTTTGGGCACCTCTTAGCATACATCCCCCTCATTTGCACACTATCCTAATCCTCATTCGCACTCGTCTACCTTCCTTATCCACCCGTCATGCTACCTTAAATCTCCCTTCCTTATCCATGCATCCTATCTTCATCCATCTAGCTCCTTTATTTTCCTATTCTTCTCTATTGCATCCTTCATGCCTCCTCGCACATGACATATCTAGAGTGGGGGCATCTATCTTCCTTTGTGATATAGTTCTTGGAAACATCATTCATTCCATCAGAGCAATCCCTTCCATTTCCCTCTCCTCATCTCCTTCTCGTTATATCCATCTCCCTATCCTTATCTTCCTATCCTTCCATCATAACATCCCTTTTCATCTATCCATTTGGTAACGTTTCCCTCATCAAAATTCTTATCCCTCTATCCAATCCATCCAAACAATCCTTTTCCTCCCCCATCCTCTATCCTCATCCCATCTTATAATCCCTTGTCATTGGTATCTAGCTATAGGATACTCCCCATGCAACCCAATGCCATCTATCTTATCGTCATCACTTCTGTTTCCTTTCTCATCATTCATCTATCCGTCTTGTCATCCTCCGACTTCATCTTTGCTGATTTGGATAACTATCCCATCCCTGAGCTTTGTGTAGTCACCATTGTCTGATCCAATCTAACACGTCTATCCTATCCCATCGTGTCAGTCCAATCATCTTGTCCCCTTATCTAGGGTTATTTCATCATCCTTTATCCACTGTCTATCGTTGGTCTTTTGTCAAACTACGTTGCTCCTGTGCTTTCACGTAGGCAAGGTCGATCATTTGATCCGCCTCGGGATCCTTTATCATCTATCATCGGTCTTTTTTTTTTCCATCCTACCATCCATCAAAGTCTCCATTATGGTCTGTCGTCAGCCTTTTATTGAACTATGAGGGCTCTGCGCTTTCACGTAGGCAAGGCTAATCTTTGATCGGCCCCTGAGCCCCTAGGTCTATAGGGTGTCTCAGTCTCCTATCTTGTGTCATGTCTCTTGTGTCGTGTTGTCAAGCTATGCCCTTATCTAGCTGGTTCTTAACAAACAAGATCCCCTTGTATCGTCAGATCCAATTGGTTTCGAATATCCTGCGTCATATCGATCTTATCGTTTAGTATCCATCATCGGTCTCAATAAGATGCATCCTTCCTAACATCCCTCATCAATCCCATCCATCCCTTGATCCTCTAGAAAAGGACGTTTGAAATTCATTGCAATCTTTTGATGCTTTTGGCTTTTGTTTATCATTTGAGCTCCCTATCATCACTTGTCATGGTCGCCTTGATCCATCATATCATGGTGTGCTTTGAGTAGTCAACATAGGGGTGTATCTTGATCTTTTATTTATTGATGTCTTCTCGGTTGTCCCACATTGTACCCACCAAGATCCCTGAGGTCTTGTGTTACGCTAGGGCATCCTTGTGTGCTTGTGGTTATCCCAATACCTGGCCCGACCAAGGTCATTGCGACTTTGGGGTGTTGGGATAGCCTTCTTGTTTGGCGTGTTTGTTTCATGCATTAGACACTAATTTTCCTTGGTCCTTTATACCTTGGTGTATTGTGTCTTCTGTTATAGCAAAACTCAGTGCTCTTAAAGATGGAAAATTGCATCCTCTCATCTATCAAAATCCCCCCATGCATTCATCCTTCATCACTCTCCCCTCCCAATCTCCTGCCGCCTTTTCATCTTTCTTACCCATCACTTCGCCTCATCTTCCTCATATAACCCTTGCATCATCTCCTCTATTTTGAGAGAACACCCGTGCTCTCTTGAACCCACATGTCCTCTCGAGGGGGGCATCCTTCATCCCTAATTTTCATCATCATCTTCCTTCCTAGTCAATCCTTTGATGACTAGGGCATCTTTCCCAATCTAACCATCTTCTTCTAGGTTATATGTTTTAATATTCTTTGAAATGATGCTACTTCGTAACACCATCTCAAAGAGGGAAAAAATGTAGACACCTAAATTTGGACGCTTAATTTATCCAAATTAATCCCCTTTCGTCTAAGCATCCCCTTATTTGCATTAAGTAATATCACTATTATTTAACTAATATCCTTAATTCTGCCAAATCCCTAAGGTATTTAATTAATAAATAAATACCTTATCTCTTTAATCATCTTTTTCATCAAATGAATTAAATAAATATGACATTTATTTAATTCCTCACATGTCACATCCCTTTTTTAATCCTAATTATTATCCTAATCTCATCATTAGGGATGTGCACATGCCTAATCCTTGATTATGATGTGTCATATCCTCCAACTTTTGCAAGTTGGCCTCTAATATCTCTTAGCCACCTTACTCTCCTCTAATCCTTCATTAACTAGCCTAATCAACCTCTCAAGGAATTTTAATTCTTTTTATCCTTCCAAGGAATATTAAATTCATTTTTCTCTTCCCCATGTGATCTATGACTTGTCACATCAAGTCACATGTGAAATCCAACCCTCTTCTAATCATAATTAATTTTTCTAATCAAGTACTTGCACAACCTTAATCATTTAATTAGGTCTCCATATCATTTATGGAATGTGTCCTAATTCAACCTTATTAAAGACTTTCTCCTTTTAGAGAAGGCACTCCATTCCCCATGTGAATTTTTAATTCACATTTAATCCCCCAATGCATTCCTTGGAATTTAAAATTCTATCTTTTATTCTCATGAGGATATTTGAGGAATTTTTAATTCTTCACATGTCCTCTCACCCACATGGGGACAAGGACCTCCTTTATGATGAGATCTTGTCCAATCCTAAGGTACTATATAGTATCTCCATGTCATGTACTCTCTTTCCACCTCATGTACACATCATCCTTTCCAAGCCACTTCACATGCCACATGTCAAGATGTGAGGGCTTGTGAGTTCTCAACTCACCTTAGCCCTACATCTTGATCTTGGTGGCTCAATCTCAACCATAAATTTCTCTAGAGAATTCCAAATTCTCTATAAATACCCCCTCTTTTCTCTCATTTTGGGGGAGATCATTTATGCTAGCCAAACTCTTGCAAAATTTTCTCTTGAGCCATACTTAGCCAAATTTTTATACTTGCATCCATTTTCACTTATCTTTCCATCCTCATCTCATCTCATAGCTTGCATCTCTTGCTATCTAAGGAGCATAGCACATCGAAGATTGAAGGGCCAACCAAAGGACAACTCAACAAGGTGAAATCTTTCATTTTGCTTAGTTAAGTTAATCATTAGGCCAATCTTGAGGTGTAGGGTGTTTTTAGTTGTTATTTGCACTCTCTTTTGCTTGCTATTCATTTTCTAACAAGTATTTTCGCCCTATCACAGTTGTCTATGAAATATTGAAAATATTGTTGAACATTCATGGTCATCATTAACCCACCCTTCTCATTATTTAATGTTGCATTGAAATCCACTTCTATGATTCCCCTTTCACCATTGAAAATTTTCAATCTATTGGTGTTTTTCTGCCACAAGTTCCTCTTATCAATTGTGGAGATCGATCCATAAACATTAATGAGAAAAAAGTGCTCATTCCTCTTCAATAATTTACATCTCATCATGATCTAGCTCTAGTCCTCCCCAAAAACTTCCCCATCTACTGATAAGGGGTTCCATATGATTCCTATACCCCTTGATGCACCTTCAACTTCAACAAAGTTGCCCTTCCATTGCCTCCAACAACTTAGTCTTTTATCACTTTCCTCTTTACCTAATTTTATTTCTTGTAGTAAGAAAATGTCAGCTCTAGATTGGTCAATTTGGTGTTTGATTAGACGCCATTTGTTAGGGGAACTAATTCCCCTAACATTCTAGGTTATGGCCCTCATTGCCCTTAGGGAAGGATTACATCCTTCCTAGACCTAAGTTTCATTTGACCCACTGAATTAACTACAATCTCCAGTTTTGCTTTGTTTGTCTTAGGCCCACATTTTCCATTCTTCTTTATGTTTGGTTTCCTCAACTTTGATTGAGTTTGCTCCAAAATTATTTCCTACAGCAACGCCCCTTCCACCTCCACACCCCCCTCTTCATCCTCAGATTCTAGCTCTGCTTCACTTTCCTCCATTCCTGAGAGGGGAGCATCAGGTTTTGGGCCCCTTGATTCATCCACTGCCCCTTGCAAATTTCCTTCCCCAACTTCGAATTTCAATCCAACAGGCTCTTCCACCCTTTTCACCTCCTCTACAACTCCATCCCTCACAATTTCTTATGAGTAAATAGGTGACAATTCAAAAACCGATTTGGGTGGGCTATACAACATCAGTGCTCTGGACTCCTCCAAGCCACATATCTTTGTTGATGTGGGATTGATGAATTGGTACTCGATGCATTGCCCCCTCACAACATTTAAGTTTTCTTTGGTTTTTATGTTTACAATTGGATCCCCTTCCTCTCTCTAGTCGCACAAGGGTTCCCCTATGCAGAGGTATCCTTTGTGGCCCCCTCTTGAATTGGACCCCATTCATACCCATTGGCCTTATCTACCTTCACACTTATCCTACACTCCAGATGTCCATGATCCTTGGATTTTCATATAGGGAAAAACTTCATTTGGTCTTCTCTCACCACACTTTGAATCCATGACCCCTCCACTGCACATATCTCAATCTCCTGGGGAAAACTTTGATGAGGAGTCAACCCCAGAAATTTTTTGGCGTATGTCGCCAAGCACCTATCTTCTACCTTTTTGTCCATCGAGATGAGTGTACCCAAGCTTCTCCCAATTTCTTTGAGGGTATCTTCATCCCAATACTCAACCGAGCAGTTGTAAAGGCGAACCCAAACTGACCCTTCCTTAATTCTATGTTTCCAGGGATCAAAATTGGGATACAAGTCAATCAGATGCATCCCAAAATGGTCAAGATAGTGCGGGCCACTGAAAAGAGCATTCCACTTTTATGTTTTTGAGGGGAATTCTAACAGAAAAAATACATTTGGTAATGCCCTAACTTGGATCTTGTTTCCCCATTTCCCCCAACAACAAATTCTTATACTTTCTCGGTCTCTCCAACCTCCCCCCCATTTGACTAAAACCCCCGTTTCCTTTAGCCTCTCTATTGATTTTTCAATTTGATCCTTGCTCAAAGTAACAAAATTCTTTGAAAACCTAGGGTTTGGCAGCGTACCTATCAAATCTTCATATTTGTGAGAAGGTCCTTCGTTGATCACCTCCTTTTCCTTTCCTTTCTAGGGCCTACTCAAGCGATCCCACTACCCATGCTCCAAGCTGGCATCCTTCTTGCTTTGCTAGCTATCAGAAGTATCCGCCCTTGAAGCTTTATTATCCTAGAACCACCCACACCATCCATTTGTGAATCTATTCCACTTTAATGCGGTCTAGTAGTTGTGCCTTTTCCACTGCTCCTCCTGCCTTCGAGCCGACATTACCACTCGTCTTTGAGGACTCCACATTCAGGGTTGCAACCAAGGGAGACCCTTTTGCTTGCCCCAATCCTTTCGACCATGGCACGACCACTGAAATTTATTTCCTTCTCTTCAATGTGCATTGGATCAATATTCTAGATGGAATTTGTCCACCCATCACCCACCTTCATAAACCCACTGTGGGATGTGATTTCCTCCACCTGCTTGCCTTTCTACAACTAGCTCCTCCCTTGAGTGTTTATCTTCTTTGATATCACCCCAGGCCTTCCCTCCCAAGTTGCTTGCGTTTTTCGGTCTTCCTCACTCATTTTTCTTCCCCCCCCACTTTAGTATATTATGAAGTGTACGAAAAATGGTAAAATTTATATCAACCATTACATGACTAAATATTTGTGCAGGTATTTCACTAGAAATAGAGATGTCATGTGGAAGTGAGAGTATGAATAAATGTGTACTTGAAGGCCTAAGTGAAGGAGATGTGCATTTATTTATGATAACTAAATGACCATTAAGTAGTCATGTGGATGTCTAACTTGAATTGATTTGACTTTTGTGTCTTTCAAAAAGGGTTGATTTGATAAAATGCGTATAGTAGTTTATTAAAAGGTTATGTTTTTTGGTAAAAATATCTTTTAATATGTGCAGTTAGCCCATTATTGCAGCCAAATTGTATTTTATTTTGTACACCTTAAAGGGTGCAACTATTGCTACGCCCTTAATATTATTGTACATCGGGTTATGAATAGTCGGCTTGTGGCTATCTTAACTCTCTATTGAGTCATATTATCATTAGTATATTGTTATTTAGTTGTTTAGGTCGGCCTAAATCTTATATAGGTGTGTCTAAGTCGGCCTAGGTGATATCCTTGGCATAAATAGGTATATATAGGAGGTTGTGAGTCTTATTTCAGCATGAAGTTGTGAAGTGTGTTCTCATTAGAGATATTTGGAGGTTTTCCCCCTCGAAGTGGCTTGTTATTCTCAGTTATTATCAAGTATTTGCAGCATATTTCATATCATATTCTTCTATTGTGCAAGTTATTTCATAACAAGTGGTATCAGAGCATGATCTTGGCACCATAGAGGCAAGGTTTTTCTCAATTTTGGAGGCGATTTTGGGAAGAGCATATCTTTCAGATTTTGGTAAATTTTTTTCTGATTTTTAAAGGGTTTTTGAAGAACATATTGAAGAAGCTACAGTACAGATTTTAGAAGAATTGGAGTAGAAATAAGCGAATTATTGCAGAATTAGGGTTTCTACACTATTTTTTTGGAATCTACATATCTCACACATCTTGTTGAATTATAGTCTAATTTTTATTGGGTTTTTGAAGACATACCAAAGGAGATTACAGTAAAAATTTCAGAGAATTTAAGTTTCATTTGTGTGATTTATTTCAACATTAGTGGTTTCCATCATGTCGGGACCTGTAACAAGGGGTAAAAAGAATGTTGTCACTTCGGGGAAGACTCCTGATAAGGACAGTGAAACAATCGAGGATATTAATCATAATGAGGAAATTAATAAGGTCAAGGAAGACATTTCCTCAATGAAGATGGATATGTGTGACCTAAGAGGAGATATATTGGACATACGAAACATGTTAAGCACCTACATGGCTGAACCAAGAAAGGAGTTCTCAAGCGCCCAAGGTGAAAATTCTAGGTCAGCTACCATGGACACAAGCTTTAGTACTCCTATGGGATCTAGGAATTTATTTCCAAAGGTGGATATGCGCAAGTTCGATGGTAAGGATCCTCTCACATGGATAAACCAAATGGATTTTTTTTTGAAGTACACCAAATCCCAAATGGAGAAAAGGTCACAATGGCTTCCCTATATTTAGAACCAGATCAATTCATTTGGTATCGTTGGCTTTGCACTCATCGAAGGAAAAAGGGGCTCACAGTCTTATGGTCAATTTTTACAGAGGAACTCCAAGCACAATATAGCAATAGCGTCATCGACAACTTCTTCAGCCAACTAGCTAAACTTCAACAAACAGGATCAGTTAAGGATTATATTCAACAATTCCAAAATCTATCCTTAAGGGTGGATTCAATTACGGAGGAAAACTTGAATGACTTATTCTTGGGTGGTCTCAAGGATCACATTCAACATGAGGTATGCATGTTTAGCCCTAGTTCCATAAATAAGTCTTTTATCTTAGCATGCAGGGTAGAGGAGAAGTATTTGATTCCTAAGAAGCAAAGGGCTAATGTGACAAGAGAGAAAGGATATTCAACACAACCTACTAAGTTGAATCCACAAAAAATTGAGGAGAAAAGAGCAAAAGGCTTGTGTTTCAATTGTGATAGCAAATATAGTCTAGGACATAAATGTAGTGAAAATAAATTGTTTTATATTGAAGGTCCCAATGAGGAAGAAGAGGAGGAACCCATACTAGAAGATGAAAGGGATTCAAATGAGGAATCACATGATTCTCAACCAATAATTTCTTGTCATGCACTCTCAAGTTTCAATGCTCCACAAACTCTCAAGGTGGTGGGGTTCCTAAAGAAGCAGAAGGTAACAGTGTTGATCAACTTAGGTAGTACTCATAATTTCATCAAAAAAAAGTTAGCTACTCATCTAAATTGTTTCATATATCTAGCTCCAGAGTTTCAAGTTTTGATTGCAGATGGTGGTATAGTTAGTTGTTCAGGGAAGTGTCATAGCATTAAATTATCCATGGGAGATTATCAACTTGATACCCCAATGTATGCGATATCCATGGGTGCAACAGATATTGTTTTGGGAGTACAATGGCTTACTACATTAGGAACAATTGAGATGAACTTCCAAGAACTATTCATGAGATTTCAATCAAGGAAGGCTAGTAGAGCTAAGGGGGTTGAAGGCAAAATCTCCACAAATGGTAAGCTCTCATCAAATGCAAAAGTTGCTTAAGAAAGGAGTGGATGGATTTGTGGCCCAACTATGTTCATTAGAAGTCTCTCAATCTAATACTCCTACTCATCTAGATTTGCAAGCTATAATTGATCGTCACTCAGTTGTTCTTGGAGATATGCCTAAAGGACTTCCTCCTAAGAGGGATCATGATCATGCCATACAGTTAGTCCTAGGGAGCCAACCACCGAACATTAGGCCTTACAGGTATCCACACATACAAAAGAGTGAGATAGAAAAAATTGTTGAAGAGATGCTAGAGGCAAGAATCATCAGGCATAGCCAAAGTGCTTACTCCTCGCCTGTGGTGATGGTACGTAAGAAGGATGATACTTGGCTCATGTGTCCAGATTATAGAGTGCTCAACATGTACACCATTAAAGATAAGTTTCCAATTCCAGTCATTGATGATTTGCTAGATGAATTGAATGGAGCTATGTTTTTTACCAAGTTAGATCTTAGATCTGGTTATCACCAAATTCGGATTAAGGAGGAAGATATTTGTAAGACAAAATTTTAGACTCATGAAGGTCATTATGAATTTTTGGTGATGCCATTTGGTCTTACCAATGCACCATCTACATTCCAAAGTTTGATGAATTCCATTTTTAAGAAGTTCTTGCGAAAGTTTGTGCTAGTATTCTTTGATGATATCTTGATTTATAGCAAGACTTGGGAAGAACATTTGCAACATGTGGACCAAGCATTAAAAATACTTGAAGATCATAAACTCTATGCTAAGCCATCCAAGTGTGCTTTTGGTCTTATAGAGGTGGAGTATTTGGGACACATAGTTTCACATGAAGGAGTAAAGGTGGACCCTAACAAAATTAAGGCTATCATGGAATGGCCTATTCCAAAACCATTAAGAAACTGAGAGGATTCTTGGGATTGATAGGGTACTATAGAAGATTTGTGAAGAATTATGGTAGTATAGCAGCACCTCTCACCACTCTATTGAAGAAGGATTCTTTTCATTGGAACGAGTCTACCAATACAACATTTGAGAGATTGAAGGAGGCTATGTGTACAACTCTAGTACTTGCCACTCCTGACTTCACCAAGGAATTCATTGTGGAATGTGATGCTTTTGTGGGATAGAGCAAAGTGCTCATACAAGAAGGTCGACCAATTGGTTTTGAGAGAGTCATCAATTAAAAGGTAAGAATCAACTAAAACCTATTTATGAGAAGGAAATGCTAGCAATACTCCATGTAGTGAAACAATGGCGGCCTTATCTATTGGGTAGACATTTCAAGGTTAAGACAGATCATGATAGCCTAAAATATTTTTTGGAACAACGACTATCTTCTGAAGAGCAACAAAAATGGGTCACTAAGATGTTAGGATACGACTTTGAGATTTTATATAAGAAAGGGAAAGAAAATATTGTCGTAGATGCACTGTCAAGGAAGGATGAGAAAGATGAAACCTTATTGTGCACCCTTTCATTATTACAAGCAAATTGGGTGGAGGAAGCCAAAGCAGAGTGGAAAAATGATGTTGCGACAAGTAATCTCATCGAGCAATTAAAAAGTGATCCTAGTAGTTCAAATAAGTGTTGTTGGAAGGGAGATACTCTTTGGTATAAAGAGCATTTTTATCTCTGCAAGAATTCCAACCTTAAAATCAAGATTCTCACAGAGTTGCATGAGTCTCCAGTGGGTGGTCATTCAGATTTTTGAAGACATATCATCGAGTCAAGCAAGATTTCTTTTGGGAAGGGCTAAAGGGTGATGTTCAAAAATTTGTGGCTGAATGTTTGGTGTGTCAAAGGCACAAAGGGGAGACAATTAAAACACCAAGTCTCTTGCAACCCTTATCTATTCCTAGCCAACGTTGGGAAGAGGTATCCATGGACTTCATCACAGGGATTCCCAAATATAAAGGTCATAATGTCATCATGGTGGTAGTTGATCGGCTCACTAAATATGCACATTTCATTGCCTTAGCACATCCTTTTACAACAAGTGTAGTGGCTAAATTTTTTTTGGAGAATATCCAAAAGCTACATGGTACACCTAAAGTTATTGTTAGTGATCATGATCCTATCTTCACTAGTCACTTTTGGAAAGATTTATTCTCATGTTTGGGTACTCAATTGGCTCTTAGCTCTTCATACCACCCTCAATCAGATGGGCAAATGAAGGTTGTTAATAAGTGTTTGGAAGGATATCTACATTGTTTCACTTCAGAGAAACAAATTTCGCAGTAGATTGGCTACCACTTATGGAATGGTGGTATAACACTTCTTTTCATAGCTCATCAAAAATGTCTCCATTTTTGGCACTTTATGGATATCATCCTCCTTCCATCACATCATCAATTAAAGTCCCCAAGAGTTCAGGTAATAGAAGACCACTTGCTTCATCAACAACAAGTACTTTCAGACTCAAGGAGAATTTAGCAATGGCACAAAATCGAATGAAACAACAGGTAGACCAACATCGCAGTGAAAGAAGTTTTGAAGTTGGGGATTGGGTCTTCTTGCGATTGCAACCTTATAAGCAAATCTCACTAAAGCAGCAAAGAAAGAATAATAAGTTGTCTCCAAAGTATTATGGTCCATACCAAATCACACAAGATCGGTAGTGTCTACAAGCTTGAGAGTTGCACCAACAACAAAGATACATCCGCTTTTTCATGTTTCCATTTGAAGAAGGTAATTGGGCATAATATTCCCACTCAAACAACACTTCCGAGCTGATGAAGAAGAAAAATCATTTTGGAAACCAGAGTGAATTGGCCAAACACACACAAAGAAGCCGAGGAATAGAACTATCACCGAGTATCTCATCCAATGGAAGAATTTACGGGTTGAAGATGCCACATGGGAAGATAGGAGTTCATTCAAAAGTTTCCTAAACTTGATTAGCATTGAGGAGAATGCTTCTTTGAAGAAGGGGGGCATGCTATGCCCTTAATATTATTGGTACATTGAGTTATGAATAGTTGGTTTGTGGCTATCTTAACTCTCTATTAAGTCATATTATCATTAGTATATTGTTATTTAGTTGTTTAGGTCGGCCTAAATCTTATATAGGTGTGTCTAAGTCGGCCTAGGTGATATCCTTGGCATAAATAGGTATATATAGGAGGTTGTGAGTCTTATTTCAACATGAAGTTGTGAAGTGTGTTCTCATTAGAGATATTTGGAGGTTTGCCCCCTCGAAGTGGCTTGTTATTCTCAGTTATTATCAAGTATTGGTAGCATATTTCATATCATATTCTTCTATTGTGCAAGTTATTTCATAACAACTATTCATGTATTCGTGCCTTAGTAAATCTTTTTAGTATATTTATTCAACTATTAATTATTTTAATATATTTAATTGAGGGTTGAAGTGCATGATATCATTACAACTATGGTGCCAACTCATGTATTGATTTCTCCCTTATTTAAGTGTGATTATAGGCACAAGTAGTGACATGGTGAGTTTTATTTGTTCATTATCAATGATAAATAAGTGTTAAATTAGATGTATACAAAACAACAACGAGACCTAATACCTAAAAATATTAGATAGAAGATTTTAATAATGCGCAATTGCAAATACCTACTAGGAGCAATTAGGGTTTCAATTGAATATTGATAATACATTATTAAATCTACCTACCTTATACCACACAATTGCTATTACCTTACCTAGCCCAATGTTTTGTTAGAAAAAAACCCTAGAAGGTGAAAAAGGATAACGAGGAAACAAGGAGGAAAGAGGAAAAACAAGGAGATGTAAAAAGTGGATAAAAATGACCCAAAAGGGAATAACATGGGTTTGGACAAGGAGAGGGAGTACGGGACAAAATGTATGTGGAAAATGGGAAAGGAAATGAAGGAAATCCTAATATCTATGGAAGATAGAAAATGTATGACAAGATGACAACAAGGGAGAGAGAAATGAAGCCACAAAAGGGTTAGGGAAAATTTCAAAAGGACTCCAAAGAAAGGCTCCAAAGCTCCAAAGCTCTAAGATCAAAAGATGATGGCATGATAATAACATGTAACGAGGAAGCTTGATTGTGATGAATGAAAATGAGAGATGGGGGGGTCTATAATTTTCTAGGAGAAATTTGGGCAAGAAAAGGTTATAAACATAGTAGATATTCATTAATGGGTTTCACATCAAATTTTGGCAAAAAAGTAGGCAAAAGATAAATGTGCTAGAAAAGGGGTATAGGAAATAATACAAATGCCTTTTGATCCAAGGAGGCTCAAAATTCTAGGAAATGTTAAGGGGATTAAGGGGAAACAAGTTGAAGGGGCTTTAGTGTGGGATGGATCAATAGAAGGAAATTGTCTTGGTTGAATGCAGGTTCAAATAGGATGATAGTAAGTAGCCCACCATGGCTTGGAATTAGTTGAGAGCTATATCATTGGGAGCTCATAAGTCTTATAAGGCATACTCAAATATTTCCTTATGAATGGATGAAGAATTTTTGGAAAATGTATTTAGATATGTTATGGATTCATATCCTATGATGCACATATGTTAAGGGGGGATTGGTCTATGATATTTTTTCCTAGATATTGGTTCTCAAAGGAGTAAGATATTTGTAATTTATTATGATCATGCAAGGAGAAATTCATGGACATTGGATGGAGATTAATGAAGGGGATCATATTAATTCTTGGAGGGAAGCTTGGGTGGAGAAAATATGCTAGGAGAAAATAGTAGATTTCATACCCCTTTTGACCCACTTTGGGGAGGTGGTGGGGGATTGTGTGATGGATTATATATAGTGGGAAATGAAGAAGATAAGAGGTGGATGGGAGAAATCCACCCTTTCTAGAGCTCATGGAAAAAATTTCATAGGTAGATGATCACCTAGGAAGATGGTCCATCCCATTTAGGAAAATGGATAATAAGTTGATTTGGGATAAAAGTAGATGTAACAATATGGGATTCAAAGAAGCTTATGGGCCACTATGTATGGAAGGAGAAAAGCGAGATCTATTGTATAAGAAATTTTGGATTGAGGGAGGATTTCCCAAGGAAAATTGTTTCCTATGGGTTTTAAAAAATGGAGCACCCCCACTTGGGATAGGTTGAAGAGAATGTGTAAAGAGGGCTCCTCAATGTGCCATCTTTGTAGAGCTGAGCTATAAATTGATGATCGCATCTTACATTGCCCTTTTTATTCAACATATTTGGTGTTGGTTTTTTCAAAAGTGGGGATGGTAGGTGTCCTTCTCAAAGATAATTATGGATCTCATCAGAGGTTGATCCTTGAAGAAAAAATATACATGGGATTGTCAAGGATTAGTGATTGCTTCCTAGCATATGTGATCTAGAACCTATAATTATAAAGAAATAAGATTATCTTCATGGCGAAGGAAAGTTTTATGGAACAATTTTGGAACAAAATTATGGTTATGATTCAGAAGTTGGGGTAAACTATCCCAAAGATGAATGGGGTGGGAATAAGGAGATTCACTAGCTCATATCCTGGTAGAGTATTAAATGGCTGTATAATGGGAAAAAGGTTTAATAGTTGTCCAATAAGATTGAGGCTCATTAGTGCTCTCGTAACCTAGATTGTCTTAGAATAAGTTTTGATAGGGTTACCTATTCAAATATAAAATGTGAGCATACATAAACTAATTAAAACACTAAGTTAACCAATTTGAACCACAAAAACATGCAACACTCAACTAAGACAAAATGACAAAAAAACATAATGAAAGAAAACAAGATACTCTCTCCCAAATCTTCTTGATGCACCAATATATGGTGGGTATGTCCAAGGATTGAGGATGGATAGAGTAGGTTTTTAAGTGATCAAATAGACAACATAAATATATAACCAAGAATTATATGTTTTTGCTTGGGTTGCATCCAATTTAGAGATTTTTAGATGAGGCATTTGATGGATAGGATCAATTTAAGGGATCAAGGGCTGAAATTTATTGAAAGGATTGTGAGGATAGAGAGAGGACACATTTCTCCACATGTTGATGAGAATGAGGGAGTCCAAGATTAAAGTTAAATCATTGGTTGAGGATTCCCTTAGAGAAAGTGGATGAACATGATTGAAAGGGTACTTTGGAGTACCTTAGTGGTATGGGAATATATTTGACCCATATGACATGTACCAAGATCCATGCCACATGTATAAATATCCATAACTTGTGTCCAAAGGTCCATTAATGTGTACATTTTTGGATGATGTGCATTATTTGAGGGTATTAATGAGGGTTAGGAATGTGCAAGTGGGGGATTTGTGGACTAATTGATTTTAGCCCACTTAATGAAAAGTGGATGAAAAAGGGATTAAACAAATAGATTTATTTATTTAATTTTTGGGATGAGGATTGGGGGCTTAGATAAATGAATATTTAGATTTATTTATCTAAGGTGGACTATAGAAGGATGATTAATGATTAAATTCTAGGAAACAAGTCAAGTGAATAGTGATGAATATTGATTTTATTAATTAAATAATAAAATATTATTTAATTGATAAGGGGATAAAAATGGATAATTACTTTAATAAATAGTGTTTTAATCATTCAATTTATATATGAAATTTTTAGTTGATCAACTAAAATGATGATGTGTCAATTTGAAGTGTCTACATTACCAAGGGCAACCCAAGGGCTATAGGAGGTGGGGTCACTTCTTAAGGATCCAAATGGTCAATCAATCTTAGTTGGTGCCTTAGATATTGACTAGGACACAATTAACATGATAGAAGGTTGGACATTCTTTTAGGGACTCGTAATGTCTCTTTAAATGAATTAGAGAAACCTAGGAGTATAAAGGGCTTTGAGATCACCATCAACATGAGTAAAGTTGCCAGATTTGGATGTTGGATGTTATTCTCTTCGAGGAAAGAAAGCTTGTGATTAGATTTTAGTCGTCTTCACTCATATCAAATTGCAAGGGAATTAGGTGGTTGATTTTGTAGCCAATTAGGGGTCAACTTGAAAAGTGTCTCTAATGAGCAAGAAAAATGGTAGGCATTAGACTTACTAAAGGAGGATTAGGTGCTAGTGATCAAGAATATTTAGAGTCTTTTAGCTTGATAAGGAGCATAGATTGGTTGGTTGGGAGAAGAGACATAATAGGGATAATTGGTACCATAAGGTGGAAAACCCACATGTAGATATTTGCACATAGGAAAAAGGAGATATGAGTAACTAGGGTGGTATGTGATAGGACAAAATACTCTCATTATCTTTCACATTGCAAAGTAGCTATATCATAGTGTGTTGGAATAGTTCATGGATATTTTTGAGGTGGGATGAGGTGATTTATTCACAGATCAAAGAGGCTAGTTATTGTTTTAGTATATGGTATCCTCTACATGATATCATCAAACAAGGAAATGGGAAAGCAAAGGGTGGTGGAGGAAAAAGGAAAGGGTAGTCAAAATAGAAGGATGAAGGAATGGGTGAAAGGGGTGGACATGATCAAATTTTTTTATAGTTTCTAAAAATAGAAACCTTAAATATTGACTTGTAAGACTAGTTGTAGAATTGGGGCTTAGTGAAGGATATGAATGAAGTCCCATATATTAAAATTATGAAATCATTGACAAAGATCCTCCAAGATCCTCTTTAGTTAGTCAAGAAAATTATGATATTGAGGGGGTAAAAAATAGACCAAGTTCTATTATAACTATCAACTAGACCATGGATTATAGGAGAGCTTGTAGAAAACACATCTAGTAATTAACGAGTTTGTAGTGGTAACACTCTCGGTAGAATCTAGTCTTAAATTTCCTATGTTATTATGATGCTAAGTCAAATGAGGCTCTTGTGTTCTCCCCTCCTCTTAGGAATGAAAGAAAACATATTAAGTATAATTGTATTGATAGGGTTAGGGAGGGGCTTGCATAATTTACCCATCCCTTCTATTTCCTTTCTATTTCTAAATTTAACTATGCTAAAGGGTGGACCATTGTAATTTGCTCCTTATGTCCTTTTTGTATGTTTTCTCTTTTTTGGCATAACTCTAGGTGACGACTTGATTTTTAATAGATAGTGCTTGGATGTATTTGTTTTGATATACTTTGGTTGCATGATGGACACATTTAAGAATATATAAATATTGGATATATAATATGTTATGCTCTTACCCCTATAGTGTGTATCAAGTTATGAGTAGTCGGCTTGTGGCTACCTTAACTCTTAATTAAGTCATATTATAATTATTATATTGTTATTTAGCTAGTTAGGTTAGCCTAGAGCTTATATAGGGTTATCTAAGTCATCCTGGGTGATATCCTAGGAACGAATAGGTATATATAGAAGATAGTGAGTATTATTTCATCATCATAGTGTGAATTATGTTCTCATTGGAGATATTTGGAGGTTTCCCCCTTGAAGTGGCTTGCTATTCTCAACTATTATCTAGTATTTTTAGAATATCTCATATCATATTCTTCTATTGTGTAATTTATTTAATTACAAGTGGTATCATAGTATGATCTTGGCATCGTTATGACAAGGCATTTTTTTCAATTTTGGAGGTCATTTTGTGAAATCCACATCTCCCAGATTTTGGCGAATTTTTATCTGATTTTTAAAGGGTTTTTCAAGGACATTTGCAAGAAGCTATAGTCTGGATTTCAAAATAATTAGAATAGAATTGAGCGAGTTATTATAGAATTAGGGTTTCTACCCAATTTATTTGGAAAATACATATCTCCCACATATTGACAAATTAGTTCTTTCCTTTTGTAGGTTTTTTGAGACATACCAAAGGAGGCTATAGGCCAATTTTCAGAGTAAGTGAAGCAAAAAAAATCGATTTATTGGGAAATTAGAGTTTTCAAAAAATTGCTCTCAAGACTCGAAATCATCTAATTTTGGAGAGATTTTCCTATTGGAGTGTGACCTAGGTCTTGGTAAGTTAATGAAAAAAATAGAGTATTTTGACTTTATTTGGGTGATTTATTGCAAAATTATATTTCTAGACTTTCTTTACAACAAAAAGTAGCCACAAAAAAGGACAAGAAAAAGGCACAAGAAGTAGAACAAGAAAAAGAGAATGAGAAAGAACAAGAGTAAGAAAAAGAAAAAGAGTAAGAGAAAGAGAAAGGAAAAAAAAGAGAGCAAGAGCAAGAGCAAGAGCAAGAACAAGAGCAAGAGCAAGAGTAGGAACAAGAAGAAGAAGAACAAGAAGTAGCAGTAGTAGAAGAAGTGGAAGTAAAAAAGAGAAAGAGAAAGAACAAGAACAAGAACAAGAGAAAGACAAGAGTAGGAACATGAAGCAACAACAGAAAAATAAGTAGAAATAAAAAAGTAGATGAAGAAGAGGAAAAAGAAAAAAGTTAGCATTGAGGATAATGTTTTGCAAAGAGGAGGGCAATGCTATGTTCTTACCCCTATAGTGCGTATCGGGTTATGAGTAGTTGGATTGTGACTACCTTAACTCTTAATTAAGTCATATTATCATTGTTATATTTTTATTTAGTTAGTTAGGTCATCCTAGGGCTTATATAGGGTTATCTAAGTCGGCTTGGGTGATATCCTAGGCATAAATAGGTATATATAGGAGGTTGTGAGTCTTATTTGATCATCATGTTGAGAATTGAATTCTTAGTGTAGACTATTGGAGGTATCCCCCTCAAGGTGGATTAGGAGGTTGCCCCCTCGAAGTGGCATATTATTATCAAGTATTTCCAAAATATTTCTTATTATCTTCTTCTTGTGCAAGTTATTTCATTACATATAGACTAGTTTGCTAATCATTTACTATCTTTGGATATTGAATGAAGTCTACAAGGGCCAAGGTTGGAGATTTATTAGAATGGATTTTTTCAATATTTTGAGGAATACTTCTTTTATTTTGATTAGATTTGGTGAAATGGTTGTTACCCTATAATTTAGGCTTTCACTCATTTCTGTGGCTCTTAGGTGTCTAACCTAGTTTTACTTAGCAAAAAAATAAAATTACTTTTATTAATTAATTCAAGAAATATTTATTTCACACTTTGGGTAATAATTTTGTCAAACTTCATGAACCAAAACTAGTTCACTTTCCCTAATATATATTTCTATAAAAATACATCTTGACATGGAAACCTTTGTAATATTATTAGCTAAAATAATTCATTTAACAACATATTCAAATTTATGATATTTAATTAAATCATTGAAACTTACCAAACTAATTTCATTTTATGAACAATTATAAAAGGAGGGTAAGTGCACCATGGTAAGGAAAAAAAATTGACCAAAAGGGAAATTGTTAGTGAAATACATGCACACTTTGTACACATATAGGCCATAACAAATATGCATTCTAGGTCATATATGTTTTAACACATAGGCTCCCAACAGAGAACACATAGGCCATTGATCCACCAACAATAAATCATCATCATCGTCTTCGTCAGAATTAGAATTGCCATAGCCAACATCATCAGAGGAATTCCAAATTTTTGAACCACACCTCTTCCCGCTCATGCCCTCAATGGGTTGAAGTGTAACACATAAGTGTTATAATGCATACATTTTATCATAAAAATTAATTTAATCTTTAAAATAATGTTGATTGTAGTATACTGACACATGTTATATCTTATGTGCTATAACATTTACATGTTATAATGAGATTTTTTTAAGCTTTAAAGTAATGCTCATTGTAATGCTATAACACAAACACATTTCTAACACCATAATTAAATATTTTAGAAATCATGCCCATTAGGTTTGAATTACCACGCCTAAGGATGAGCCTCCCTTTCAGCTCTTATATTTGTGTTTTCAACATAAATAATGAATTCAAGCTTAATCCTTGTTAACTTTATTTACCTTACAATGAAATTTCATGAAACCAACATCAAAATGCTATGCTACTTCTTAGCTTTACAGTCATGTTTTTTAGTATTTTGAATAAATTAAGGTATTTATTTTATTTCAATAACATCTTCATATTCCTCATATATATATAAATTACTTTATCTTCATAACTTTTGATTTTGATGCAGTAGCATCCTTGGCAAATTGACAATTGACATCAAGTAATTTGAATTTGAATTTTTTTTAGGTTGTTTGATTATGAGTTGATGAAATAAATTAAAATAAAGGCCAAATAAAATGGAATATTAGGCAAAAATGTTGTAATTTAATATTGGCCTAAATTTTGTAATTTTGGTGTGTTGGTTTTCCTAGGTGGCATTCCTATCCTTGTCACTTTTTGAAAAGTCATTTTTTTGGGAAAATTTGGGAGTGGATTTTTGGGAGTTACAGCCTTTGTTAACTCATTGATTACTCCTTAAAAGATAGAAAATAATATGGGCACCCAAGTTGAGTTGGCAGTTTCATTTCTAAATGGGTCCCTATTTTTTAGGAGTGGGAGAGCAAGTTGTCTTCCAAGCTTGGAAAATGTAAGAAGTGGATTTGAAGGAATTTTTATTCGAGAATTTAATTGATATTAATTTGGATAATATTAGTTTTTTCAAAATGGGGTTGTGACATTCTAGTGGGGGTGATTTTTGGTGTGGAAAATCATTGTTTTATGGAGATTTTTGAGAAGATTTGAAGGGCTGGTTGTAGCCTTTGGAAGGGGGGATGAATTATTTTGTTTGCTGCAAAATGAAATTACAGCTACATATGTCCATTTATTGATAAGTTATAATCAGCTCATAAGGTTGAAATAATATGTAACCATGTTATGCAAACGAAATGCATTTTTTATTGCAGATTTTGGGAGTTTGTTGCTGGAGATTGTTGTAATTTGCAAGTTTGTAGGTTGAAAGAATGAGGGCATAGATATTGAGTGTCTAATGTTATTTGAATGTTTATGATATTATTTAAGGGTTCTGAATGATATTTGCAGCAACAATAAGTTTTGGAATCCATTGGTTCCATCAATGGAGTTTTCTTGAAAAATTGCTAGAAGATTGTTGATTGTAGGTTGAAGAATGAAGGAAGGAGATAGCAAGTTGTTATTTTGCAGATTGAAATCTGATTTTAGATGACTTTGAGAAGATTATATGGCTGTAACATGTATTTGATTTCAGTGGTTTTCATCAGAAAAAAATTCTAAAATATGATTGTAATGTTGTGGGAATATATCAATGAAATTATGAGACAATTCTCGCTTCCATTCTCTTTGTTCTTCTATTCTTTTCTTTCTATTTTGTTTGAGGATTTGCAACAATAGCTTGGTGTCTATATTTCCCCTACATCAGTGGTATCAGAGCTAGTGTTCCTGAGTGTGCAGGCAGAAGCGCCAATTGGAGGTAGTTTGTACCAGGACTTGAGGGTGGAATGTGTGTGGTGTGTAGACCAATCACTGAATGTGAGGCAGTCTATACCTGAGAGGTTGAAGTTTGAGAGTGTGTGATAATTTTTTGATGAAATGAAAAAGAAGAAAGGAAAAAGGATTTTTTTATTAGATGGATTTTGACAATTCCTAGACTTAAGAAACTCAAGGAAAGACTGAGGATGGACAAGGTGAGAGAATTTGAGGAGCTGAAGCAAGCAATGGAAGATTTGCAAGAAAATTGGGCAAGGATAAGAGGGAGTGATAACTTTGTTTATCATTCTAATAATATTTTTAATGCAGAGAAGGAAGAAGATGAAGCAAAGTGTCATACATGTGACACTGTAGAAGAAGAAGATGAGTGGGAAGAAGTTTTCGAATCTGAAGCTAAGGAGACATGTCTTTTGAAAGGCATGAAAAGGATTTGGTGAAGATGAAGAAGATCTCCTACTCAAAGAGAAGATAAGGAAGATAGATATATTCTTTGAAGGGGAAGTGATTGATGAATGTGATAAGGGGATGGAGGAGATGGTTGTAGTTGAGAAGAAAGATGAAGAGAAGAAAGAAGAGGTAAAATCTGATTTTTGTGAAAATGATGTCGAAATTGATATAATCAAGCATGATAAAATTTATGTAGAAGAGAAAATTGCAGTAAAGAATGCATTGGTTGATGAAGATATTATAGATGAAAGTAAGGAAGAAGATGAAAAAGTGAATGTTGAGTTGATTGGTGAGCTTCCCTTTGCATCGATTGATGAAATCTTGTTTGATACAAAGATTAGTATGACTGATAGTTTGTTGCAAAATGGAAAATATGAATCTTTTGATTATGTTACTAACATTGATGTGAATACATAAGATCGAAAGAATTTGAAGCTGAAAACTATCTTTTGGGAAACATGGGAAAAAAAGAACATAAAGACTGAATCAAGGTTGATGATGAAAAAATTGTTGCAACAATAATAGAGAAGGAGGTGATAAATGAATTTGATTATTTTACTGAAGATTATTTTGGTGGGAGAGGTGGTTTTAGAGGAACCTGTTTCCAGTGTGGGGAAGAAGGGCATCAAGTCTATGAATGTCCACAACACCAAGGAAGGACAAACAGAAGACCGGAAGGTCATACAAGAGTTGCACATGTGGATGAGGAAGCTCAGTTCGAGCATTTTGATGATGCTAGAAGAGGAGAAACCCTAGTTGTAAAGAGAACCCTACTGAATGGGGAGAAGGAACTAGACTAGAGGAAGAGTCTATTCTGCACAAGGTGAAAATGTGAGGATAAATGTTGTGATGTCATTATTGACAGTGGAAACACCGATAATTTGGTGTCAGAAGAGATGGTCACGAAGTTAAAGCTGAAGAGGGAAAGGCATCCACATCCATATCAGATTGCCTGGTTATAGAAGGACCAAAAGGTTATGGTCAATGAGCAATGCTTGGCGAAATTCAAGATTGGCAGTTACCATGATGAGGTATTGTGTGATATCATCCCCATGGATGCATGTCATATGTTGTTGGGGAGGCCATGGTAGTTTGATAGATGTGCTGTACATGATGACCATGCTAACACTTATTCCTTGATGAAGGATGAAGTCCACCATATATTAAAACTCCTGAAGGAGGTGAAACACGAACGTATGTGTTTTGCTTTAATTCCTAGAATGGATAGAGAAGGCAGTGAGGAGGTGCCAATAGAAGTTTCAAGTTTGTTGAATGAGTTTCAAGAAATTGTGTCTGATAATGTGCCTGAAGGTTTACCACCAGTAAGGAAGATCAATCATCAGATTGACTTGATCCCTGGAGCCAGTTTTCCAAATAAGGAAACTCATAGAATGACTCTCGCATAGAATGAGAAGCTGAACAAACAAGTCCAAGAGTTGTTAAGAAAAAGGATTAATTCGGGAGAGATTGAGTCCATGTGCAATACCTACAATACTGACACCAAAGAAGGATGGGGAGTGGAGGATGTGTACAAAATCTAGGGCCATAAATAAGATAACAATCAAGTACATATTTCCCCTGCCAAGAATGGATGACCTGATGGACTGTTTGAGTGGAGCTCAGTACTTCAGAAAGATAGACTTGAAGAGTGGATATCACCAAATCCGGATTAGAGAGGGTGATGAATGGAAGACTGCCTTCAAAACTAAAGAAGGCTTGCATGAGTGGTTAGTCGTGCCTTTTGGGCCAACCAATGCACCAAGCACATTCATGCGGCTCATGAACGAGGTATTGAAAGAATTTCTGGGAAAATTTGTTATTGTGTATTTAGATGATATATTGATTTTCAATAGGACACTAGATGAGCATCTAATGCATATTCGTAGAATCTTTGAGAAGTTAAGAGAGGAGAAATTATTGATTAATTTGAAGAAGTTTAGTTTTGTGAAGAGGGAGTTAGTGTACTTGGGGTTTGTTGTCTCGGAAAAAGGTCTTAAAATGGAACTAGATAAGGTGAAGGCTATTATGGAATGGCCTACCCCAAGAAATGCTACTGAGGTGAGATCTTTCCATGGTTTAGCCAATTTTTACAAGAAGTTCATTAGAAACTTTAGTAGTATTTGTGCACTCTTGACTAAGACAATGAGAGGGGATAGAAAAGAGTTCAAGTGGAGCACTGGAGCAACAAAAAGTTTTGGCATGTTAAAGAAGAAGGTGATAGAACAACCCGTATTAGCCCTTCCATATTTCAATAAGGTGTTTCAGGTGGATTGTGATGCCAATGGTAGTGCCATTGGAGCTATTTTGAGCCAAGAAGGTAAGCCCATTGCATATTTTAGTGAAAAGTTAAATGATGCAAAGAAAAGGTATTTTGTGTATGATCAGGAATTCTATACAATAGTTTAGGCATTAAAGAAATGGAGGTATTATTTGTTGCCAAAGGAATTTGTTTTGTATACTGATCATCAAGCATTACAATACCTCAATAACCAGGGAAAATTGAATCAAAGACATTTGAAATGGGTAGAATTTTTGCAGAGTTATACTTTTTATTTGAAGCATAGGAGTGGGAGGTCTAACAAGGTTGTAGATGCCTTGAGTAGGAGACATGAATTGTTGACAAAAATGCAGATTGAGGTGGTTGGGTTCAACAAACTCAAGACGTTGTATCTTGAGGATCCTAATTTTGTAGAAGCTTGGAAAGCTTGCAAGGATCTTGTTACATTAGACATGACAAAATGGTTGGATTTTATAATACAAGATGACATGTTGTCTAGGGGAAGCCAATTGTGTATTCTGAGTTCCATGAGGGAGAACCTGATCAAGGAGAAGCACAATGGAGGAATGGTAGGAGACTTTGGTCGGGATAAGACCTATGCCATTATTAGTGAACATTATTATTGGCCTCAGTTATCACAAGATGTGAAGAGATTTGTGCAAAGTTGCAGGGTATGCTAGAGGGATAAAGGAGTGAGCTAGAACACAGGGTTGTATCAGCCATTACTTGTACCAGAGAGGCCGTAGGAAGATATAAATATGGACTTTGTTCTTGGTTTACCAAGGAAACAAAGGGGAAATGACTCAATATTTGTGGTGGTTGACAGGTTTTCAAAGATGACACATTTCATCCCATTCCAGAAGAACCATGATGCTATCCACATTGCTGATTTGTTCTTCAGAGAGGTGGTCAGACTACATGGTCTACCAAAAAGTATAGTTTTAGATCGTGACACCAAATTTGTTGGGTTCTTTTGGAGGACCTTGTGGAAGAATTTGAGGACAATGAAGTTCAATTCTGCACACCATCCACAAACTAATGGGCAGACTAAGGTAGTGAATAAGATTCTGGGTAACCTACTGAGATGCTTGGTAGGAGATAAACCCAAGGGATGGGACCTTATCTTACCCATGGAAAAATTTGCTTACAACAATTTTGTCAATTGGAGCATGTGAAGATCACCATTCCAAATTGTGTATGGAGGCAGTCCCAAAACTACTCTAGAATTGAGGAAAATGGACCAAGAGAATAAGACAAGTGTCGAAGCTGAAGACTTTGCAGAGCACATTAAGAACCTACATGAAGAGGTAAGGGAACACATCAACAAGATGAATATGCAATATAAAGCTAAGGCGGATCAGAAGAGGAGGTATAAGGAGTTACAGGTTGGTGATGAAGTTATGGTCCACTTGAGGAAAAAAAGGTTTCTAGTGGGAACCTACAACAAGTTGAAGTTGCGGAAATTTGGCCCCTGTAGGATTTTGAAGAAACATGATTCAAGGAATGCATATGAGGTGAGTTTGCCAAATGGAATCAATATTTCCCCTGTGTTCAACATTGCAAATTTGACAAAGTATCATGAAGGTGACACAGAGGATGGAGCAATAATGGAACAATGTGGCATTCCTACACCTAATTCAGAGAGGGAGGAGATTGAAGCAATCCTGGAGAGCCGTGTGGGGAGGAGTACTAGAAAATAGGCAGTATGAAGAATATCTGGTGAAGTGGAGAGGAAGGCCTGTGGAAGATTCATCATGGCTATCTAAGGAAAAGGTTGACCATTTAGGTTTTCCTCAACCATCTGGGACGTGATAGGGTCACTTTTCAAATTACCCTGGGTGTTTGATGTAGGAGCATCAAGTGGTGTAAGGGCAATCCTGCATCACCCAAAAATATGTTTCCTTTATGTTTTCTTTTTGTTAGATTTTTTTAGATGTTTTTGCATTTCTGGATACCCTTTTCATCGAATAAGAATTCCCAACTTTTAGAATTGCATTTCTGCTTTTTTTGGTCAATTTCTATTTTTAGTAGTTTTGAATTTGAAGGCGTGAGGAGGCAGAAATTTATGGGAAGCTTCAGGATAGAAAAATAAGCACTTTGGCAAAAGAATCAGGCCAAGATCATTCCCAGTTTGAAATTTATTCAAGTTTCAGTTTCCCATAATTGCCCTAAAAAATCTTCTGAGTCCAATTTGAGGCACTAAATGGTCTCGTACGGGCCCAAAAATTGTTTGAACTAATAGAGCGGGTTCTTAGCACGTTCTACACTCTGAATTGTGACTCAATTTTTGAATTTCAAATTGCAATTTTCAGCACCTAACCATCTAAATTCAAATTTTAAATTGTATTTTTGGCTCCAAGTCGGAAAAAGGCTATTTAGGACTCATTTTGTAAATTCTGGGGTATTGGGAAAAAAGAGAAAGATTGTATTGGGGAAAAGGGCATTTGCTTTTTAGTAACAGTAAAGTTGCATGCATTGTAGCCCATGAGGATTCAATCCTCTGGAATGTAATTTCTCTGTAATGAGAACATATTTCCCATAAATAAATAATAATTCTGTTTTGCTGCTATTGTATGCTTTTCTGAATCTCAGGCCTTGACTCTCATCAGATTTGTCTATCTTAAAAAAATGATTGTTTTATGTTTTATTTCATAACATAAAAAAATGATTTTTTATTTATTTTGTGGAGTTTATATGAAACACACATTTGCGATACATTTTTTATATGAATCCACTTTAAAAATTATAGAAAAATTTAATAAAAGAACATAAAAATATATAAATAACTTGTAACACTAAATATGAGCTATCTTTTATTGGTATTAACATAGTGTGATGGTTTAAACGTGGTGTTTTTGTTCTTTCCACCAAGGATCAAACCCCATTGGGGTGTTATCATTGAGTGTTTATATTGGGGATGAGGTTTCTCATTTGTGACCTCACTAGTTCATAGCTCCATGTCAAAAGCCTTTACCCCTTCTAGAAAACAAATTTGAGCTATCTTTCCATCAATTGATTTTAAAAATACTTAATGCAAAATAAATGGGCATACACACTAGAAACTATGTTATATTTAGTGATAAATATATGAATTTTTTTGTGTGCTCAAATTTTGAACTTCCTAATATTCACCATTTTAAAAATCCTTAGTACTTTAGAAACTAGATTCAAAGTACTATGATTCTTCTTCTTATCACATCTTCAAAATTTGAGTTTAGGCATCTTGAATTGCCCACTGAATGTTAGGTTTAGCTAATTTCAAGAAAAAGTGGCTATTTTTTACTCCCTTTTTATCTCTTGTTTCACCTAGGAGTATCAAATAAATTCAAATCAATATTATTAATTATTACAATATTTTCAATTAAAAATGGTAAGAATTAAGAAACTAATGAGAGATATCAAACACATCATTAAGAAACTAATTTAAGAATAACTCACCTATTAGTTTTATCAAATTCATAAATAGGTTCCAAATGAGTAATAATTGTTAAGTTTAAAATTAAAAGAAATAAAAAAATATTAAAATCCATTCAATAACATTACTAATCAATTTCAGTCAATTAATATCCCAAAATTGACAATAATTCTTTCTCCAATACAAGTGTAATACTCAACACTAAATTAATAATGATTAATTTATAAAATAAATTATTTATTCCAAAACTATAAATCACCATCAAATTCTTGTAATAATTAATATGTCATGATAGAAATTCAACAATAAGAGTATCTCAATCATAATAATGTTCTCAAAACTAAGTGTCAAAGTTCAATTTATCAACAATAATTTAGAATCAAGGTTCGATAGTAAATACCACATATATTCGTAATATTATGCCAAAATAGTAATTATAGGAACAACCATACACAAATCACAAAATTTATGTCACAATGGTAAATAAAAATAAAATAAAATAGATTTCTACAATTAAAGTAATTAAATTAAACACATAGTAGTCTATAATGAGAATAAATAGCCTAAATAAATAAGAACCAAATACACAGGGATCTCAAGTTCTATTCTAATTCCACAACATATTTCAACATCACAAGGGGCATACCAATATACCTCAATCATAAACCTAGATCATTACATAACCACACAAAACATGATCTATTAGTAACAATCCTATAAAATACACAAAAGAATACTCAACACATAAGTAAATAATAATCTATATCTCTAAGCATCCAAGAATATATTCAACATATTTGAACTACCACTCATAGCACATACTATGAATACAATTATTTTTCAATGCCACATGTCTTATTCAATTCACAACTAGATTAAGTTAGAAAACCATGTAACCCTTTCTACATGAATTCCAAGAACCTTAACATTTAACTCATACCTCCAATTAAATCATATTTTAAATTAACTATAAATTACAAGAACACATGTAATATAAAATATGAACATATAATACATGACAAAAAAGTCAATCAGAACACACATTAATCATGACATAACATAATCATGAAAAATATTAAAAAAGAAGTACACAACACATATCAAGATAGTGCAACACTATATAAGACTCAAGGACATAACACAACAAGAAAAAAGAGGGCCTTGAACAATAATAACTCATTTCCTACATACATGAATGATGAAAACTATGTCATGATAATACACTACCTCTTTGAATAGCTAGTGCAATACATTCCTAAGAGTAAGATATGAATTTAGTTTCATAGATCTATTATGTATAATGGTATAAGGTGTATGCACAATATATATTCTAATATACTACATACAACCCTACCAACAACTAGATCACTATTGGTGGGTGTGCTAAGTGATGAGATTATATCAAGAACATTAATATCCATTATTTGGCCATATGAAATTATTAGGGAAATGAAATCCTAGGACTAACAAGATACACACCAATCAATGTGGTTAGTTATAAAGGTAACATAGTTATTAAGGTTAAACTTATTCTAACACTCTTACAAGTAATACACCCAAACCACTTAATCATACTTGTGTATTTGTAGCATGTGGATTGAGTTCCCAATTAGATTCAAACAAACTATCACCTATTGTACTCTAAATACTCACCTTTTGTGTAGAAGCACATGAGTGAGTTTCAATTAGGCTTACTCATTGATCACCTAGTATAAACAACTAGTCACAACTGACTAAAGTTACAAACTCACAAACTATGTTAGGAGACCACTTATACCAATTGTAACTTTGATCCTAGAAATTTTGACAAATATTACATCATACATAAGTATATAATATTATAAGAGAGTCAAAATCCACAAATACATAGTCTACATATCATATTGAACCTACATATGAAATTCAAGAATAAAAAAATAGGAATGATAATAAAAATTAGTTTTGAAAAATTATCCCCAAAACCAAAGAAAAAAGTAATTATCTAGATCATATAAAGACCTTTCCAAAAATTTAAACAATACATTCACAACATCATATTTGAATCAACTAAATTGCACATTTAACTTTTAGAAAGAAATGGTCCTAACTTTCTCAAAACATAATATTTAAGTCCCATAAAAAAGATAAAAAAGAGGATAAAGAGATATATAAAACCTCAAAGGGTTTTGGAAAGGAAACAACAAAAAATATAATATAGACCATCCAATCATATACCATCTTAAAAAATAACTAGTTTTCCAAGATTGTAACACAGGGTCTATATTGTCCATTTCTAGTTTTAAAATTCGAAAAGAAAGTAGGGAATTATAGATATAAGAAAAATAGATTGTATAAAGCCAAAAACCATAATTCTCAATCTAAAACTAAAAGATCATATTTTTACTTGATGCAAGTATAGGTCTTCACAACATTCAAAAATATTAAAATTGCTATTCCAATTCATTAAAAACCCTTAAACTTATTTTTTCGATAAATCTAGATCATAGTTTCCATAAAGAGCAAATTTCAAAAATCTCTTTAAAAAATAAAAAAGGCATTTAGAAATAGAAATAAATTCAAATAGTAATACATCCAATACCATTGATAATCTATTCATAATTATAAATTTTCTAAACGAATTCTCTTAGCTTTATAAAACTCATTCGTAGGTTTCCAGTTTCAACAATAAGTTTTTCAATTCATGATCATCCTAGTGTAGATTTTCAATTTCAATTTTTTATTTTTGATATCCTCAAAAATAAATTTTACATGTTTTCAACTTCATTACAATCAATCTCTCACAAATCTGATTTCTCTTGATTCTTCTATATTTTCCTAGATTTTTCATAGTTTCAAATCCTTTTACTTAGACAAGAACCTAGGGTTTCATCTCTATAAATTATTTTGAGAATTTATACATTTAGAAATAATATATATTTTAATATTATATTTAAATCCATCCTTTAATATTTTTCGTAAATTTATTTCTACAATAAATTCTAAAATTTCCATCTTTCTAATTCTAACTTTCCCATAACAAACAATCATAATTTTTACACAAAATTTATACAAAAGTTAATCATGAATTCAAAATTTGACCTAATTTACTTTATTATTAAATTGAAATATTCTTTAAATACTTTCATGAATATGAATCCAACCTCTTCAAAATTCAACTTGAAACTCAATGAAGATGTAGCTACAACCTATTTTCTAAAGCTCTCAAACAATCCTTTGTGAGTGTGTGTAGAATAAAAATAATGTGCTCTAACTAATTCTATATTAATATAAAGTTCCCTTTTCAAAATATCTCAAACTCTAATTTGATAAAAAAATAAACTAAGAGTTTTGTGCATACAAGGCATGAGCGGGGTTTTTCGTTAAGTTTGCATTCCCTTTGCTTTTGGATTTTCGTTCTTGTGTGAGGTGCTATCTTGCAGTAGTCTACATGGCACCCTTGGGGGGTCCTGGGGACCCTTCTTCACTGTCTTTTAAAATAGTAGCTATGAATGGATATTCTTCATCATCAGGGCATGAAGATGAGACAAATTTCCTCATGTATGCTATAGAGGAATCAAGGCTTAATCATACTTTGGAGATGCGATCAAAACCAAATGGTTGCTTGGAAAGGAGAAAGGATCGCCCAATGGTGGTGATCAATCTAGAGGCTATTGCTGAGGATGTTTTGTACTTAGCAGAGCATCCTCTAATTTTCAAGTTCATGGGAGTACATATTTCTTTTCCATTTGGAGTCATGGGACCATATAAATTGGAACCTAGAAGGGGATATGGAGATTACTCTAGGTGCGAATGGGTATTTATTTATTGTGTTTTCCAGGCTTGCAAATCAAAATATGGTTTTTGAAGGAGATCCTTATTTCTATAATCAAGCTGGACTCTTTATTAAACCATGACATTTTGGGTTTGATCCATTGGAAGTGCTCCCATCAAAAATTCCTATGTAGATCCGGTTGCCTCGAATTCCTATGGAGTTTTGGTGAAAGGACATCTTGCACTCTATAGCTACCACTCTAGGGAAAACATTGGGTCCTTCTTGACAAACCCTTGACTTTCGGGTAACCACCTTTTCTTGACTTTGTGTGGAAATTAATCTAAACAATCCATTGCTAGAATCTATTGAAATTAAATTGGGAAGTATGCACTGGATTGAACAAGTTGATTAGGAAGTACTACCATTTTGATGCAGAGCATGTCATGAGTATGGACACTTGCAAATAAATTTGCCAAAGATAGGAGTGATTGCTCATCAATATCCATTAGGGCTGCATGCATATGATTCTAAAGCAAAGGGTAAAGCCCTGACTCAAAATGATGGGCTTGATTCTAATGGGTTCATACTTGTGAAAGGTCGGTCAAAGGTTAGGGGCTCATCTCAATAGAACAAGGCCATTTAAAAGGGAGCTTTGGGTAATAGGTTTGATGTCCTCTAAAATTTTGAGGATTTGGATTCAATGGAGCATGATCACACTCTTGAGGATCAGGATATTCAAGGCTTGGACCTAACTCCTCATATTCCCTAAGTTCTTGTTCATAGAGTGGATTCTTTTGTCGCTTCGAAGGATGATGGTCCTAAGTCACCAATTCCTGTTGAGACCCTAGTGAATGATCAAGGGCTTGAAGGTGATCTAGGGATTGTTGTGGTTGCTAACCCTCAATGTGATTCCCCTTCAAAGCATGCTAATAATGAAGCAACTATTGATCTAGCTTTAGAATCTAGAACTAAGGATGAAGGTAAAAGGAAAACTATGCCCCAGTTGAGAATCAATCAAAAGAGCTTAAAGATGGGGATAGTAGATAAGTTGATCAAGGTAGGTAGGAAAAAGGATTTGGAAAAGATGAAGATAATAGGTGAGTCCTTAGTGGAATCAGGTGTGGTGAAGACTCTAGATACTCACTTTGCCTCATCCCATAAATGATTGTGCTCTCATGGAATGCAAGGGGTTTGGGTAACATCCCTAGACAAAAGGCTACCCGTGATTTGATCTGTGACCATAATCCTGACATTATTTTTATCCAAGAAACTAAAATTTCTATGGATGATATGAAGAATGTTTCTTCCAAAGTCTAGAAGAGAGGCCTATGCCAGTGTGTTGGAGCCCAAGGTTCAACTGGGGCTGTTGCTAGTCTTTGGAACCCATTTAGGATAATTCCTTTGTGGTGGGTGGCTGACATGAATCTTACGATGCTTGCTTCCTACTTTGATTTAGGAGTGGTTACTCTTCTTTCAAACGTTTATGCGCCTAAAGATCTACCAGATAAGAAAATATTTTGGTCTCATGTTAGATTCATTAGATCTTTGACACCTTTTTATCCTTGGATTCTTGCAAGATATTTCAATTCTATTTGTTGCCTTGAGGAAAAACCTGGGGGAGTTGACCATCTAGGCGCTACTTCATCCTTGATGTGTGATGATATATCTTTTCTCAAGTTGTTGGATGTGAAGCCTGCTAACGACACTTTCACTTGGCATAACAAAAGATGTGGGGAGGGTTCTATTTCTGAGAGGCTGGATATATTCCTCATCTCAGATCATTGGATTGGGAATAGTTGGGCTACTTCTTTTGAAATATTGGGATGGAAAGGATTGGATCACTGGCTGATCAAGTTCTCTTCCCTTTAGTTTTCTATGTCCAAAAACCCTCCTTTTAATTTTTGCTCATGTGGATCTGTGATCCTAGTTTGTGTCAGATGGTTGAGAGATGGTGGTCTGAAGGGAAGCCCTCCTTCGGTATGACTATGCTATCCTTATTTAAGAGGATTTAGTTTGTTAAATACATGCTATTCTGACAAGAACTATGCATACATACAAATAAAAAATTTACAATCAAAGAAACTAATGCTATTCTATATGTTTAATCACATATATTTCAACTTTATCAATTTTCTCTCATGTAACCCATTTTCTTTAATATAGATGTTTTGATATGTAACTTCAACATTAGATTTACAAAACTATTATCATGTGTCTGGCATAACATTTACCTCGTGAATGACATGCATATCCCATACTATGTAGTCACTCATCATTGAACTATATAATCTATATACTCAAAATATATTCTGAGATGACAATCATGCATTTTGGACTATATGATTATCCTCCTTTCCTATACGCCAAGTATAATTGAATTGAAACACATACAAAGTTACCCTAAAAGACTTTATACATTTTCACAGTCTTTGAAACAAAGTTTTGGGACAAGTTTAATTCAAAAAGTTCTGAAATATAAATTAATTTATTGCTATCAACGTGGTGTTGATAATACCAAAAATATCTTTCAACATATAACACTTTGTTGTAGACTCATGGGTAATTAATGAATTGATGTAATATACTAAAGAACCTTTTCTATACATTACTTTATAAAACACATGTACAAAGTTATTGGATTGATCAAGTCCAATAACAAAGTACAATAGAATAAAACATGATAATATTTCTAGGCATCTTAACATGAATAGAACAATAGTAAATTATCAACATGCATAAAACACTTCATAGAGAAACATTAGAACTATTTCTTCATTTAATTTAACTAGAGTGTGCCCAACTAGAATAAAAATAACATGCACCCACTATCTATAGCTAACCCATCCCTTATTATTTTTTCATTTAAGGAGGTTCACCACAAGAAAGTTCTATAGCAGTGATCCCAAGAGACCATATAAAATTCTTTTGTTGTGCTTCCCATTGATGAAAGAGGGATTCTCAACAACCCTTTGTTGGCAAAACAAGGACATACAATTGAGAGGGGGGGGGGGTGAATCAGTTGTCACAAAATAATAAACTTTTCAAACTTAACTTAATCTTAGATATGATGAATAATCAATTAACCACAAGCAATTAACACATCAAAGAGACAAAGAACACCAAGATTTTTTTTTATGTGGAAACCCTGTCAGGGGAAAAATGACGGTGGATGTTAGTCCACAATATTATACCTTGTTAAAAGTATAATGAAACAATAAAGGGGAATGCACATGCATTCAAGCACACTGCCTAGAGCTCACTGCTCAATTACAGAAGGGGCTCACTTCCCAACAATACATAATAGGATTAAAATCCAGAGGGTACAAACTGAGAAAATAGCTTATGTACAAGTTTGATTAGAGTTCCAATTAAGCACATAAAACTCCTTCACTTTTCACTCAAACTACTTCACACTTCTCTCGGTCTTCTTCACACTCTGCTTTGCAATCGAATGATATTCGTACATACACACATAGGAGCACACCTAGAACACAAATCACACTTTGCACCGATGAAACAATCGCTCTTATATATTTGCTACATGAGATTTCATCAACAACTTAGTTGGCCAGAAAAATAAAACATATTTACAATGTTGACCCAAATTTACAATTAAATTTTCAATGTGGATCAAAACATCATCAATAAAAACAATGATGCGACCCAAAACAATATTCATGAGCGGGCCAAACATTCAAATTTTAATTTTTAAGGATCCATAGCATGTTACCACCATCATGTCGGCCAAGAACATGAAAACTTGAACATGCACAAGAAAAATATTCGACCACGAGCACACCGATCAATGTGGATGTACCACAAAGATAGAGCACGATCTAGAGACATCCAAAAAACCAGGAAACAATAGAGAAACATCCACAACAACTAGAATTACCAGAATCACACAAACTTCACTCAGGAACATTGACAGAGACCACATAAATACTGTTAGACCACAACACGATCAAATCTATACATGGACCTCTGAAACTTTTGGTGGATGATCTAGATAATCTAAAAAATAAACCCTTTAGTCCACAACAACTGATCTTCAACGTACATAACAAGAAGCCTTCATGACCTACACAGTTCCACTGGGAACCTTGAATACTTTTTTTTACAAGTTTCTCAATATCCTCGACATATACAACCTTTGATGTATTGAAGGCTAATAGTGTTAACATCAATGAAAACCACATATTAGCAACACATCCATAGTATCCAAAAATCCCCCCCTTTAGCATTGATGGCAACACATGATGTGAAAAATACCATCAACCCAACATACTTGCTTCTTAACTGCTTTTCTCCCACAAGGCTCTTCTCCTTGAAATATTTTTCACATTGCACTTCTCCCCCTTTGACATCAATGGAAAAGGTAACCATGACCTTTCCATATACACGCTCTAAACCACATATCTGCACATCTGACTACTCCCCCTGAGTAGCAGCCACTAAAACATCAATCTGGATCAAAATATAGCAATGTAGCTCACAGATTGATGCAAGTAAATGCATATTTTAGTTCTTATCAGGAAGGGTAATTACCCCTAGCATTCCTCTGAGATACTCAAAAGTATCCTTCGACAATGGCTTAGTAAATATGTTTGCAATCTATTCTAATTTGGTAGGCACATACTCCAATCTGACTTCTTTCTCATTCATTTTCTCCCTCAAGAAGTGAAACTTGATTGATATATGTTTAGTGTTAGAGTGTAGCACCAGATTCTTTGAAATATTTATTGCACTTGAGTTGTCACAATATATGGCAATAGGCTCTTCATATATCACCCTGATATCTTTCAACATTTGTTTCATCCATATCACTTGAGTACAATTATTTGCACATGCATTCAGGAACATTGCCTAGAGCTCACTGCTCAATTACAGAAGGGGCTCACTTCCCAACAATACAGAATAGGATTAAAATCCAGAGGGTACAAACTGAGAAAATAGCTTCTATACAAGTTTGATTAGAGTTCCAATTAAGCACAGAAAACTCCTTCACTTTTCACTCAAACTACTTCACACTTCTCTCGGTCTTCTTCACACTCTGCTTTGCAATCGAATGATATTCGTACATACACACATAGGAGCACACCTAGCACACAAATCACACTTTTCACCGATGAAACAATCGCTCTTATATATTTGCTACATGAGATTTCATCAACAACTTAGTCGGCCAGAAAAATAAAACATATTTACAATGTCGACCCAAATTTACAATTAAATTTTCAATGTGGATCAAAACACCATCAACAAAAATAATGATGTGACCCAAAACAATATTCATGAGCGGGCCAAACATTCAGATTTTAATTTTTAAGGATCCATAGCATGTTACCACCATCATGTCGGCCAAGAACATGAAAACTTGAACATGCACAAGAAAAATCTTCGACCACGAGCACACCGATAAATGTGGATGTACCACAAAGATAGAGCATGATCTAGAGACATCCAAAAAACCAAGAAACAATAGAGAAACATCCACAACAACTAGAATTACCAGAATCACACAAACTTCACTTAGGAACACTGACAGAGACCACATAAATACTGTCAGACCACAACACGATCAAATCTATACATGGACCTCTGAAAATTTTGGTGGATGATCTAGATAATCTAAAAAATAAACTCTTTAGTCCACAACAACTGATCTTCAACGTACATAACAAGAAGCCTTCATGACCTACACAGTTCCACTGGGAACCTTGAATACTTTTTTTTACAAGTTTCTCAATATCCTCGACATATACAACCTTTGATGTATTGAAGGCTAATAGTGTTAACATCAATGAAAACCACATATTAGCAACACATCCATAGTATCCAAAAATCCCCCCCTTTAGCATTGATGGCAACACATGATGTGAAAAATACCATCAACCCAACATACTTGTTTCTTAACTGTTTTTCTCCTACAAGGCTCTTCTCCTTGAAATATTTTTCACATTGCACTTCTCCCCCTTTGACATCAATGGAAAAGGTAACCATGACCTTTCCATATACATGCTCTAAACCACATATCTGCACATTTGACTACTCCCCCTGAGTAGTAGCCACTAAAACATCAATTTGGATCAAAATATAGCAATGTAGCTCACAGATTGATGCAAGTAAATGCATATTTTAGTTCTTATCAGGAAGGGTAATTACCCCTAGCATTCCTCTGAGATACTCAAAAGTATCCTTCGACAATGGCTTAGTAAATATGTTTGCAATCTATTCTAATTTGGTAGGCACATACTCCAATCTGACTTATTTCTCATTCATTTTCTCCCTCAAGAAGTGAAACTTGATTGATATATGTTTAGTGTTAGAGTGTAGCACCAGATTCTTTGAAATATTTATTGCGCTTGAATTGTCACAATATATGGCAATAGGCTCTTCATATATCACCCTGATATCTTTCAACATTTGTTTCATCCATATCACTTGAGTACAATTATTTGCAGTAGCAATATATTTTCTTCAGCAGTAGATAGAAAAATTGAATTCTTCTTTTTGCTCATTCAGGACACCAACTTCTTCCCTAGGAAGAAAGCACCACCACTAGTACTTTTCTTGTCATCTACATCTCCAGCCCAATCTGCATTAGTATATGCACTCAAAGTGAGATCATCATCCTTTGGATGCCAAAGTCCAAAGTCAACTGTTCCTTTCAGATATCTGAAGATTCTCTTAACAACAGTCACATGTGATTCTTTTGGATCAGCCTAAACTCTAGCAACCATACATACAACATTCATAATATCTGGTCTAGTCTAGGTTAAATAGAGAAATCCACAGATCATTGACCTGTATCTAGTTTGATTCGCCTTAGGAGAATCATCATTCTATGTTAGCTTGCATCTGGTCACCATGGGAGTACCAATAGGCTTTGATTCTTCCATCCCAAATTTCTTTAGTAGCTCTCTCACATATTTGGATTGAGATATGAAAATTCCCTTGTCTAACTAAGTAACTTGCAATCCTAGAAAGAACTTCATCTCTCCAATCATACTCATCTCAAATTCACCCTTCATCTCATCAACAAACTTCATACATAGACTGTCATCTCCTCCAAAAATGATGTCATCAACAAAAACTTCTATAATTAACTCTTTATCATGATCCAATTTGAAATATAAGTTGCTATCAACAATACCTTTAGTGAATCCAAGCTTCAGTAAGTATTTGTCCAATCTATCATACCAGGCTCTGGGGGCTTGCTTAAGTCCACATAGAGCTTTCTTCAAGCGGCAAACCATATCTTCCTTGTCAATTAGCTAAAATCCATCTGACTGTTCAATGTATACTTCTTTTAGTTCTCCATTCAAAAATGTCGAATTCACATCCATTTGATAGACTTTATAGTTATTATATGCAACATAAGCAAGAAATAATCTAACAACTTCAATTTTGGCAACAGGGGCAAAAGTTTCTTCAAAATCAACACCTTCCATCTGAGAATACCCTTTACATACCAATCTTGCTTTATTCTAGACCACTTCACCTTGTTCATTCAGCTTGTTCCGAAACACCCATTTAGTACAAATCACATTTTTGTCTTTAGGTTTGGGAACCAGTGTCCACATGTCATTCTTTTCAATCTGTGTCAGCTCTTCCTTCATAGCTTCCATCTAGTGTTCATCTTGGCAGGCTTCAGTGACATTTTTAGGTTCAATCTTGGAAATTAGGCAATACTCTTTTGCAATCTTTCTTCTAGTTTGCACACCTTTATTCTTATCTCCTATAATTTGGCTTTCAGAATGATTTAGCTTTACATACCTTGGAGTTTTTGGATTTTCATGAGCTTCTAATTCTTCAGATCTTTCTTCTGCATTTGCACTTGTCTATGCTTCTTGACTTACTTGATTTACCAGAACGGAATGAGGTTGCTTTACCAGAACATATGGAATAATTTGAATTTGATTTGGTGTATGAACATTTTTCCCTTTGTTTGTATTGTCTTCATCTGAATCATATCCACAATATCTGGATGATTTGGAAAAATCCTCATCAACTCTGACATTTGCACTCTCAACCATTTTTCTCAGTCTTCTATTATAGCATCGGTAGGCCTTGCTTTTAGTAGAGTAACCTAAAAATATTCCTTCATCACTTCTTGCATCAAACTTGCCTATATCATCATCTCTCTTGATATAACATTTTCTTCCAAAGATCTTGAAATTTTTAATAGTAGGCTTATAGCCAAACCATAGCTCAAAAGGGGTCTTACCAGAATTACCATTAACATTTACCCAGTTTAAAGAATACACAACAATGCTTACAACTTCACTCCAATAGATCTAGGGCACATTTCCTTCTATCATCATTGTTCTAGCAACATCCAAAATTGTTCTATTCTTTCTTTCTGCAACTCCATTCTATTGAGGGGTTTGGGGAGCAGATAACTGTCTTCTAATTCCATGTTCTTCACAAAAAGAGTTGAAATCCTTGGAGGTGAACTCACCACCTCTGTCAGATCTCAGACACTTGATTTTCAGACCTTTCTCATTCTCTGCCACAGCCTTGAAACTTTTGAACTTTTCCAGTGCTTCACATTTTTCTCTTAAGAAGGAAACCCATATCATTCTAGAGTAATCATCAATAATCAACATAAAGTACCTTTCTCCATGAATACTTCTGACTATGGAGAGACCATAGAGGTGAGTATGTAGCAACTCCAACAAATCATTTGAATGAAACTGTTTGCTTCGGAAGGAGACTCTAGTCTGTTTACCCATCTGACACTCCTTACAAATTGTGTTAGCAGGCTTCACTAAGTTAGGTAGATCTTTTACTACTTGAGTGGAAATTACCTTGACAATGTTATCAAAATTTACATGACACAACCTCCTATGCCACAACCAACTTTCATCTACTTGAGCAATTAAACAACTCCCACTAGTAGAATTCAGGTGAAAAATATTACCTTTTGTCTTTTTACCTGTAGCAATCATATTGCCAGAACTTCCACATATCTTACATCTTCCATCTTTGAATTGTAGATCATAGCCTTTGTCCACCATCTGTCCAACACTCAAAAGATTGTGCTTCAGGCCTTCAACATAAATAACATCATCAATGTTATCCTTACCACCAAGGCAAATAGAACCTCTGCCACGAATCACACCAACATTGTTGTTTGCAAATATTACAACACCACCATCATACTTCTCTAGACTTACAAATTTATTTTTATCACCAGTCATATGATGTGAGCATCCACTCTCAATAACCCACTCATCATTTTATTCAACTCGGGTTGCAAGAGCTTTCTCATCTTTACCAGATTCAGTAGCCACGAGACTATTTTCAACAGTAGCAATGAAAACCCATTCATCTTCATTTCCATTATCTTTATCAGACTCATCATCAGTCACTCCTTCAACAAAGTAACATTTCTTTTGGAATCTAGACTTGTTAGGCTTAGATCTAGGAACTCTTTCAAGACATCTTGATGCAAAATGACCTATTTTGCTGCAAGAAAAACATTTAATAGGAAAAACTCCTTCATACTTACCCTTTCCTTTGCCTTCTTTCTTTACAATCAGTGCTTCCAATTCTTCTACCTCTCTTTCTTTATCTTCAAGCTATTTCAATTCTTCATCATACTTGGATATCTTTCTAGAAAATTCTCCTGAACCATATCTTTGCTTGTTACTTTTGGATACAGTAGCCTTGAATGCAGATTCAATCTTCAAAACATATTCACCAAATTCACTTAATTCAAAAGCAATAAGCTTACTAACCAGTGTGTCTCTTGACATCTTTGTTACTGATCTGAGCTCTTCAATAGCGCGAGCCTTCACTTTGTAGGAGGGAGGCAAGGATTTGAGTATCTTAGCTACAATTTCATCCTCATCCAGAGAACCACCGACACATGTAATACCCATCACTATTTCATTTACTCTTTGCATAAAAGAAGTGATATTTTCATCTTCACCCATCTTCAAATTCTCATACTTGGCTATCAAACTTTGTAGCTTAGCCATCTTCACCTGTGCATCTCCTTCATACAAAGTTTCCAGCTTCATCCAAATCTCATGAGCTGTCTACAGTCCTATCACATTTTCCATCTCCGAATCTGTCATAGCACTCACCAAAGCTTCAATAGCCTTGATATTGTTTTTCAACATCTTTGATCTCATCAACAGTGGAGGGACCATTCTGAGGAATAACATATGGATCTTTTGTAATTTTCCAGAAGGCTTCACCAATACACCTTAGGTGATATTGCATCCTGACTTTCCATAGTGAGTAGTTAGCTCCATCAAATCTAGGACTTTCCTTCTTGAATGTTGCCATCTCAGATCACCTCAAGCTTTTAGACTTCTTTAGAGGAACCTGCTCTGATGCCAATTGTTGGAAAAACAAGGACAAACAACTGAGAGGGGGGGTGAATCAGTTGTCACAAAATAATAAAATTTTCAAAATTTACTTAACTTAATCTCATATTTGATGAATAAGCAATTAACCACAAGTAGTTAACACATCAGAGAGATAGAGAACACCAAGATTTTTTTTTATGTGGAAACCCTATTAGGGGAAAAACCACGGTGGATGCTAGCCCACAATATTATACCTTGTTAAAAGTATAATGAAAACAATAAAGGGGAATGCACATGCATTCAGGCACACTGCCTAGAGCTCACTGCTCAATTAAAAAAGGGGTTCACTGCCCAACAATATAGAATAGGATTAAAATCTGGAGGGTACGGACTGAGAAAATAGCTTCTGCACAAGCTTGATTAGAGTTCCAATTAAGCACAAAAAATTGGACTTCACTTTTCACTCAAACTACTTCACACTTCACTTGGTCTTTTTCACACTCTGCTCTACAATCAAATGATATTCACACATACACACATATGAGCACACCTAGCACACGAAGCACACTTTGCAACGATGAAACAATCGCTCTTATATATCTGCTAGATGAGATTTTATCAACAACTTAGTTGGCCAGAAAAATAAAACATATTTGCAATGTCGGCCCAAATTTACAATTAAATTTTCAATGTGGATCAAAACACCGCCGACCAAAACAATGATGCAACCCAAAAAAATATTCACGAGCACACCAAACATTCAAATTTTACTTTTCAAGGATCCACAACACGCTACCATCGTCATGTCGGCCAAGAACATGAAAACCCGAACATGCACAAGAAAAATATTCGACCACGAGCACACCGATCATTGTGGATGTACCAAAAATATAGAGGATGATCTAGAGACATCCAAAAACACCAAGAAACAATAGAGAAACATCCACAACAACTATAATTACCAGAATCACACAAAATTCACTCAGGAACACTAACAGAGACCACAAAAATATTGTCAGACCACAACACGATCAAATCTATACACAGACCTCTGCAACTTTCGGTGGATGATCTAGATACTCTAAAAAATAAAACCTTTAGTCCACAACAACTGATCTTCAACGTACATAACAAGAAGCCTTCATGACCTACATAGTTCCACTGGGAACCTGGAATACTTTCTTTTATAATTTTCTCAATATCCTCGACATATACAACCTCTGATGTATTGAAGGCTAATAGTGTTGACATCAATGACAACCACATATCAGCAACACATCCACAACTCCAACACCCTTTTCTGAAAATAAACACTGAAACAAACTCAACCATTCAAGAAAAATCTACAACAAGATTTCATTAACTTATTTGAAACTTGCAACACAAAGGCTAACCAATACAAAAATTTGGTTACAATTTAAAGTTTTCAATCAATAAATGACTGAAGGGCAACAAAATATGCCCTTTACATAATCTAAAAATAACATAAAAATAAGCTACTACAGTAAAAAAAATTATGTGCTTTATGAGCACCTCCAAATATGCTCCTTCCTCTTGCAAACAATCACCCAGAAACTTCAATCTCCAACCATGGAGCCTTCAATCTCTAATGGCTGCCTTGATCTTCTCAACCTAAAACAAAAATCCTTCAAAACCCTCTTGGGGAATACCATGCCCAACTCTCCCTTTTCCCAAACGTGCAGCCTCCAATGAATGCCCCAAAACATGCAACAAAAACCCCCTCCAATTGGAAAAGTCACGACCCCCTCTTGATAATTAGTGGTTTCAATAATAGAAATATCAATAAATGATTTTTCATGTCATTTTGTAACTCCCAATCTCAATGCCTAGACTTGCTTTCTTCAGATTTAAAAAAAAAAATGCAATTACACCTCCACAACCCCACTTTCCAACTTGCACAACAAAGGTGGCATTTTATTTAAATAAATAAAATTAAACTAACTTATTCAAATAGCCTCTTAATATGAAATTAACCTCCTAAAATGACATGCAAATGAAAAATTTAAATTAGAATTTTTTTTGGTTGATTTAAGAATTTTGGCATCAGACACCCATGGTAGAAAGTTTGCGAGCATAGCTCACAAAATGGAGTTGAGTAGTAGAACTACTCTTTCAAGTTGCAAGCAACTTGCAACATACTCCAATGTTGAGATGGCACCTTGGAAATTTTTTCTTTCTTCTTCTTTTCCAATACTTTTCTGGCATGCTCACCATCTTCTTCTAACAAATTTTCTTCCCCTTCTTCCCTCCTCTTGTTCTCTCTCTTGTGGGGCTCAACCCACAAAAAACCGTCCACCTACACCTAATTCTTCCTTTCTTCTCTCCGCTTGTAGGATCCTTCCCACCATAGTCAGACCACCTCCACCAAATTCCACTCTCATCTTCCACCTTTGTGGGAATTAACCCACTACAATTTGTCCTCCTCCTCCATGAACATTTTGACCAATGCTCTATGCCTATAGTGACAACAGAATCATGGAAATTAAATATTTTAATTACTCTATTTTTGCACCCATGTGCTCCTCTTCAGTATCTCTTCTTTCCATAACAACATGATGAATTTTCTCGAGATGCACCTCAACCATCAACATCTCCACACTTTCCTCTTCCACATTTTCAATTTCAAATTTATGCAAATCAACATACTCTTCATTAAATTTAAAAGGTACCTCTTCTGCTGTAATTTTTACTCTTTCACTTTCATTTGCAACACTTTCACCTTCACTACTCATTTCCATCACCGTCTTTGTGTCCTCCTAAGGAATAAACTTTGCTGCAACATCATTTTCCTCTTTGATTGCTGCACTTTCTCTTTGCTCTTCATCCTCCACTACAATCTCACCATCTTCCTTCACACTATCCTCAAAGCATACTTCTATAATATTTTTTCCATCCTGTTCACCTGCATACATAACTATGACGAACTTGTTGCCTTTCTTCTTCGACATTTCGTCAATCACTTTCCACACACTCTCAATATGCAACCTCTTAGGTATAGATTGCCTCACATTTGGCGATTTGTCTACACACCACACACACTCCACGCTCATGTCTTGGTGCAAACTACCTCTCTTCGGTGGTCTATTCACACACTCTGAATCTTCCTACTTTGACACCACTAATGAAAGAGGGATTCTCAACAATCCCCTTTTCCGAAAATAAACACCAAAACAAACTCAACCATTCAAGAAAATTTTTTAACAAGATTTCATGAATTTATTTGAAACTTGCAACACAAATTCTACCCAATATGGAAATCTTATTACAATTTAAAGTTTTCAGTCAACAAATGACTGAAGGGAAGAAACATATGCCCTTCACATAATCTGAAAATAACATAAAAATAAGCTACCACAACAAAAACAATTTATGTGCTTCATGAGCACCTCCAAATCTACTCCTTCCTCCAAACAATCACCTAGAACCTTAAATCTCCAACCATGGAGCCTTCAATCTCTAATGGCTGCCTTCATCTTCTCAACCCGCAACAAAAATCCTTCAAAAACCTCTTGGAGAATACCATGCCCAACTCTCCCTTTTCCCAAACTTGCAGCCCCAATGAATACCCAAAAACATGCAACAAAAACCCCCTCCAAAAAATCAAAAATCTGATTTTTTTTGTCCAATTGGAAAAGTCACGACCCCCTCTTGAGAATTAGTGGTTTTAGTAATAGAAAAATCAATAAATGATTTTTCATGTTATTTTGTAACTCCCAATCCCAAACGCCTAAACTTTCTTTTTTCAGATTTTTCAAAAAAAAGTACAATTACACCTCCACAACCCCACTTGCCAACTTGCACAACAAAGAAGAAATTTAATTTAATTAAATAAAATTAAACTGACTTATTCAAACAGCCTCCTAACATGAAATTACCCTCCTAAAATGAAATGCAAATAAAAAATTTAAATTTGATTTTTTTTTTGGTTGATGCAAGATTGTTGGCAACTGTGGATGCTCTACATTGCCCATTCTCATTCATAAATGTAATCCATTATTTGTCAATTTGACTAGAACACCATTATCTACCAAAATGTGATTAGGCTTGAGATCTCTTCAAATGAATTCTAACTTGTGAAGACAAGTCAAGGCCTTTACTACATATTTTAATATTGTCACAATTATAGACTCTTCAAATGGACATCCTCAAATAATTTTTTTAATATATTTGGTCAATCTAACCCATATATCATAACTGTACATAACCATTCTCTTACCATGAAGGAACAATGAGTATTCTTTTTGAAATTAGAGGTGGTTTCTCCCCTTGTAAAAAATTGACACGTCCTCATATTTGATGATAATATAATCTATCTGGTTTCATACATTTTTTATTCCAACCAACTTAGTTAAACAACACCATATGTTCTAAAGATGTTAACATGAACTAAGGAATTGTGGTTTATGGGACCATGTAATGTACTTATACAATATTCACACCAACAAGATGGTACAAAATCCTACAATTGATATAAAACAATTGCCAGCTAGAAAGTATTTAAAAAAAGGTTTAGATATGAAAAGGATCCTAAACTTGTGGGTTATGAATCAATAATGTAACCTAGGTTAGACTAAAGTAACAAATCTAAATGTTAAGTCTTTCTAATAAAAATAATAGTATCAATTTACCCTTCCAACCAATTAAATTTCATATAATATCAAATCCTACAACAAAGGTTCATATTCATAAGCAGGATAATAAGTTTGAACCTTGTTTCTTCTAGAGACCTAATGAGCTACAATGTAGTTCACATGGTTTATCAATACAACTAAAACCTTTATCAACTATTATGGTTGATGATAACTCAGTGAAATGACACGCGGTTAGTTTGACCAAAATGATCATAAGTTTAACTACTCTACAGACTGGACAATGTGTATTCAACAAAATATTTAAAGTTTAGTATGAAAGAAAGGTATATAACATATTCATCCAAATAGTTATTGATACACAAGATCATAAAATCACAAGCATCACGACATAATTGTTTAGGTAGGTATAAAAAAAAGCTCCTACATATGTCAATAAATAGATAGGTTCAAAAATCATATCATGAACATTACTTCAAGATTGTTTTGGAAGCTTTATTAAGTTGCTTCAAATTTAAAATGGCATGGAATCTAACTTATCGTATCCTCAACACAATAAATCTAGAATTTTATTTAATGATTCAAAAATATATTTATCTAGTGTTCCTAACATGTTATATCATAACATGAGCATCACATTCCATTATTCTTCATATCTAAGAATACATCATATCACTCATATTTCTCTTGATGAGCCAATGGGTGGAGTCCATACCATAATACCAAGGCACAAGCCATCATTGCCTAATTTTAGCCATCAATGAGGATAATTTCATATTGCAAGCACTTAAAGATCCAATACTCTATGTCGTAGATCTTAAGACACATTATTAGATAAATAGACAATTTATAAATATAGAAGAATATATATACAAACAAGAATATATATGCAAGCAAAAAAAAATTATTGCTATATTTGGTATGTATAGATATACTACACTAATAGATCTAATTTTGTCACAACTATAAATCTCACTCACATCTCCATCAAAATTAGAAAAACATGTTTACCTACCTATACATTGAATATCTCTCTTCACCAAACTATACATTGAACATCTCTCATCACCAAACTAAACATATACTTCTAGATGATTTATTATATAACCAGAACTATTTAAAAGGTCCTACAAAATTCAACAGCTTATATAGAAATCTAAAGAATTTCTAATAATTCTAAATAATTGTTTATGCTTTTTTAATAATCATACAGCTAGTCACTAGATTCCACATATAAATTGCAGCAACTAGCATAAGCAGGCTGATTGGTAGGGTTAGCAGGGTTGATTCCATGGCATTTTCAATGAATTCATTTTGTGCAAACTCTGGAAACCATGGTGCCATGATACCATATTTCTCTCAGGCGGTTCTATCAACAGTTCAAATTCCTCAGAGCGATCTCATCTCAGGTACTATAATACTTGCTGGCATATCTATTAATATAAATCTCTGGTGTTTAGGATATATAAAAGAGTACACTTCTTTGTAAATAGTATATGACTTTTGAAATAAGATGTAAATAGAATCAGTTTTCAAATAGAAATTTAAAAGGAATAATGTGTTAAGAGAATATATCTATTCAGTACTTTCTTATTATTCTTTGCTTATCTATAGGCAGAGATTAATGTTTTCACTATGCTCTGTTTTTCTGTTAGTATGTTTCTGGGGAGTCCGATCAGCAGGTGGAAGGATGTTAAACTATAGTATGGACTCTGAAAGGATTTCCTCATTAAACTGCAATTTCAGCTATTTATTTCAAATTTTCTTATTGGCTCGTGTTATTTTGCCCATGCTTTTCTGATTTTCTATTTATAAATTTTGTTCGGACCAATAAACAACCAGCGAGGAAAAAATTTCATATGTTACTAATGTTTTGAAGTGGCTATGGTGTCTTTGCAATGAAGGTTCAAGTGCCTTGCTTCTGGTATCACATTGTGCATGACTGGAAGGTTTATGGTGCTAAGCACATTTTGCGTTGTCTTGTTCTGCATCGGGATTTTTCCCCGTGTGAAAAGTACAAGGATTTGAGTTGAATTTTGTAAGATTTGAGAGCTTTAGGGCTTGAATGTTTTTTCCTTTGCCTTGGGCTTTGCACTTAAAATCTAATACATTGTGTTGAAATTTGAAGAAATATTTTTCCTAGGGTTTCTTTTTGTTCCTTCGTTGTTCAATGCAAACGCATGAGAGCAGAAAACTGTAAGATCGGTTTGGCGCAATTAGAGAACAGTTTCTTGCTCTAAACTGCGATTTTCCCCCCTTCTTTAAAGGTAAGTTTTCAGAGGTTTTAGAGCGCAGTTTTGTGTTTCCCAATTCTTTTAATTTTTTTACAATTGCTCAAGTTTTTTTCAACTCTGTAACTGCAACCTTTGGGAAGAAGATTGCCATAAACAAGTAGTTGACCAATCCAATTTGTTCTAAATGAGGATCTCTCTGATGAAAGTGCTTGGCCTAATGAGGATCTGTCCTTCATGTTTTCATGGATGTCAATACCCTGTTCCAAAGCTCCCATTTTTGCACAGGCAGGGAGGATGCTCGCAAAGGTTGTGGAATTTGGCTTTACACCTGCCAATTGCATTTGCTTGAAAGTTTCTAAAGCCTTTTAAAAAAATCCATTTTGTGCATATCCTGCAATCATTGTGGTCCACAGGTGCACATCTCTTTGAAGCATTCTGTCAAACAGTTCACGTGCCTTGTCTACATTTCCACATTTTGCATACATGTCTATCAGGATAGTCGCAATTACAATATCTGACAAAATTCCTCTATCCTTTATGTTTTGATGTATCTCCATACCCTGATCCAAAGCTCCCATTTTGGCACAGGAAAACATGTTGCAATGCTTGCAATTGCTTCATTTTCACATTGGTTCTCAGATACCATCCCTTTCAACTATAAAGGATGCCATAGCTGAAGGGAGTCAAATTTACTGTGAATTAGTCCTGATGGGTGCCTCTATGGTATGCCATGGGCTATTTCCTTTTGGTTCACTACCATCTTCTTTAATTGGTCAAATTTAAAGATGATATCATTTGAAACATGAGTTGAAATATCTAAATGGGGAGTCAACCATTAAGATTGGCAAAAACACCCTTACAGACTTGCTTCTCATTGAAACTAGTATTTAGTAGAAATGATGAAGTGGTTGGTAATTTTCTAAAATTTGGAAACTATGGTCTATTATTCAATAATCATGAGGCTCAAATTGATTGATAGCAGAGTCATTTCTAAAATAGTGCTTGCAATCTTGGCTCTAACTCCATGTAAGTAATTTGGCTTCAAAGACTAAAATTTTCGTAATCAAGCAACTGGGGCTACTGCCACCTTTCTAAGAAGATTTTTTGACTTTCTGATTAAGATTATCACTAAGGAAAAGAAATTGTTTCTAAAGATATTATTTTGTGTTGACACGGACACCACCTCAACTTTAAGTTGTTTTGCAATTGACTTGAATGTCCTTTAAGGTTTGTATTTTATTTTTAGTTAATAAAGTTAGTTGGATAAGTTAGAAAAGGTAGTTACAAAAAAAAGAATTTCTCCCATTTGTCGTAACAACAGGTGCTAATGATTTCAAGTTTCCAATCTTTGTAAGAGTGATAATGTCATGATTTGTGAATGAATAAGAAGAACATCTTGAGGGTTTTTACACCTTAAGGAACTGTTTTCTTTAATTATCTTTCAGATTCTCTATGCTGTTTCTGTTTGACTATGTTGATGTTGTTAGTTGGTTTTAATTCTCTTTGATATCTCGGATGAAACTTTTAATTCACTCTGGAAGGAGCTCTATTTCTACTCTTCCTAAGTTACTATTTTTTTAACATTGCATGTTAGTAAATGTTACATTTCTCTGCAAAATCTTTGCAAATAGGTAGATGAAGATGTATATTCTCTCATTGTGCATTTTCCACTAGTAGTTAGAAAATGGAAGTCTGCCCTACAAATAGAAGGGGAACTATGGTCCTGCACGTTGCCCTTAATCAATTTGTCACCTAACAAATCTTAGAGGTAACAATTATCTAATGAACTCTAGAGCAAAGACTTGCTCAATAACAAATACTGAAAGGTGTTACTGGGCCAACTTTTGCTTCATACATAGTGATACATAGATGTTTGTCTAATGAAACAATCTTCAAGGCAAGGCTTCAAATCCTCTTCTTTGAGTGCTTTTGCTTTTCCCTTCTAGCTCGAAAATGTCACCCTATAGTTCACCTCAGGGTGAATTCCAACGATGAAACTTAGAAGTAACCACAGGGCTGATTGTTGATGAAAGATATCATATACTTTGACCAAGGACAAATCTGTAGCCCTCACAAAAGTATTTATATCATCTAGGTTGATAAGCCCAATTTTTTGGGATGATTTTAGCACATTTATAAATAGAATATGACCATTTCAGTACAGATTGAACCTTGCACATTACACTTTATTGGTTTAGATAAAGAAGATATTTTCCTTTTTAAAAATTCTAACATAAAAATAGAACACTTGTACAAGTGAAGAGTGACAAAATATTCAAGGCTAAAGGGAAGGTCTTTCAAACAGAGAAAATTTGAAAAAAAACCATTTAATTATGCTTGTAGCTGTGTTTTGTAGCAGAGAGATCCTCATTTAGAACAAATTGGACTGGTCAAGTTCTTGTTTATGACAATCTTCTTCCCAAAGGTTGCAGGAGTTAAAAAACTTGAGCAATTGTAAAAAAATTAAAAGAAAAACATGAATTTCCAACATTATTCAAAGAATCCGTATTGAGGGAAATAAATTCACGGGTACAAAAAAATGTTATTTAGAATTAGCAAGGGACATGGCTGATATAAAACTTAAAATAAAACTTAAATTATTTCTGATAAATTTGAAGTTCATTCATAAAAAAATGGGACGATTCCCTTTTACATGGTAGATAAGACAAACAGATGTCAAAATAGAGCATCCTGAAGACAAATTAAAATAACTTGCAAGCCAAGGCCAGTTCTAAAGTATCTAGGAGTCCAAACCTTTATTGACATGCAAAGAAAGCAGAGTACTTGGCTAAAATAAAACTATGTCTTCTCAAGCTTCTCCTTAGTCATGGAGGCATTTTCATTATGTCCTCGTAAGGTATGGATGCGAACAACATTTCCTCTTCCCCATAGAATTGAATATAGAGCATTTCACAAAGGAAATCACAAAGAATTTCCTTGTCTCTCCTGGTTTGAATCAGGAGTTACTGGGATTTTTCCACTTCTTGGATCTCTTCTTCCAAGTGAATTATCTGGGGATAGCTTGACACTCCATTATGACAAAATTATTCAAGTTAGCAATCCTTCTTATATAGTGTCTGATTTTCATTACATTGATGTTATGGGAAGCTTTTAATGATGCAAAGCAGTTAAAATAAAAAGCGGAGACCATGTTCAAACTTGGTTCACTCCCTATTGAGGACAGGGCGCAAAAGGAAACTCTTTATTACACAATTTCGTATACTTTCCTAGACAATTATAGGGACTCTGGTTTCCCAGATGAATTAGAAAAGCTTAAAAAATCGCTGGCTGCAACATATCATATCAACTTGTCTGTTTTTCATTTATACCAGATTCATGGGTCATAGGTCATGTTTTCCCTGCTCGTTAAATGATTGTGCAAAACAGTTCATAATGTCAAGAATAGAATCTTGCCATCTACAATAACATGAACATCAAATATTGCTTTATTGCTTTAGGCAGGGACTCTGACTGGCTCACAACTCTTATTATAGTATAGTTTTTATTTTTAGTTTAAAATTGTAGATAATATATATAATGAAAGCTTAAAATTATTTTTAGAATAATTATTTATTAGTGTCATGTTTCTATTAAAATATAAAGGGATGTAAAAATCTATTTGTTCATAAAAAAGAAGTTTCTTATAAAAATTAACTGAAATTCAAAGGGATAAATGAAAACCCTTTCTTTACTATTATTTCACTCTTGTTTGAAACAACAAATTTATAGTAAAATTTTGTTATTGTATTATAAAAAATATTATAGATAGGGGCTTTGAATAAATTTCTTATATATAATTGAAATTCAAAGGGATAAATGAAAACCCTTTCTTTACTATTATTTCACTCTTGTTTGAAACAACAAATTTATATAGTGAAATTTGGCTATTGTATTATAAAAAATACTATAGCTAGGGGCTTTGAATAAATTTCTTATATATATATATTCTCAACTCATTTCTATGTTTGTTGATTTTATGATTCACAAACTCTATTAAAGGTGTGGGATATTATGGTTTTCCACTTTCATTGTTCAATTGACTAAATACCTTCATAACCACTAGGTCAAATGAATATTATAAATTGTAGTTTCTCAAACTAAATTATTAAGCTAAGATCACATATACAAAATGATTAGTACAACAAATTTAGCTCTGATACCAAATGTAAAGCCACTTTTCTCCAATAGTTGTTTAAGTAATAGTAGCAGATTTAATATAATAAATATTAGAATCAAGGTAATTTACAAGATGTAATATTACTAAAATGATGTGAATAACTAATATAGATAAACCAATGTAACCATAATATGTAATAATTAGACAAGGATTCTAAAGTAAATAATTAACATAGTAAATTAAATAACACATACATATAATTGAATCAGATTAACATCAAAATCATATATAGTATTCCTAACATATTGTAGAATCAATGGGTTTTAATACTTATCTGAATCACAACATTTAGAAAAGCCACTCTCACCCTATGAAGATGTCAATGGTATTGGATCTCACAATGAAACGATGTAGGAGGAAACAATTCCTTTAAGAACACAATACACTATTGTGCTCTACACAAGTGCTAGTTCAATAGAACAATGCTCAACACAAGTGCACAACATGCTCTAGAGTAATTAATCATTATGTATACAACATGCTCTAGAGTAATTACTCAACATCTATACAATATACTTCAAAATAATTGCTCCACATGTATACACCATGCTTCATAATAACTACTCAATATGCACAACTCTGGCCAAGACAATCTTGAGTGTACTTTGTACCCTGAGTTGGACACACTCTGTGCCCCCCCTTCTCCAATGCTCATAGCTCACCCGACCACTTTCTTCTTCCTTTAATGTTCTCCATCCTTGAATATTTTTCATCCTTTCCAAGTCTCACATGAATGATTTATATATCCTTTTATGGGGTGGTTTCTAAACCATCATACCCTTTCATAAAGGATGATAATAAATATAATTATTTATGATCCCTTTTTAAAAGAGTTTTTATGCATCTTCTTTATTAATCTATTTTAACCAAAGGATCATAATATCCTTTATTTTCTATCTCCCTTTTAATTCTAAAGGGTTATTTCATAGTTTTCTCTTCTCTTGAGGAAGAATTCACATAACAAATTGATGGATGAGGATCGATAAGGTAGCATACTAGGATCTTTATGTGTTGGTATATGAGGATCTACATGGATTGATGAGTCATGGTTTAGAGGAGTTGATGGATTAGGATTAGGATTGGTATGAGGGGGTGGATAATTTGATGGTTTAAGGTCAACAAAGAAGGGTAGTTGGTCATATGGATGGATTAATAGTTTAGTATTTTATAAGATACGAGATGGCTTGATGGATTAGGATTTAGAAGGGTTGATAGATAGTTTGATGTGTTAGGATTTAGAAAGGTTGAGGGACATTTTATTGGAGAAGGATTTTTATGGGTTAAAAGGAGGTTTAATGGTTTGGGGATTATAGGTTTAGATTTAGGGTCTAATGGTTTAGGATTTATAAGGGTTGATCGATGATGGGCTACATGGGTATATGGATTAGGATTAGGATTAGGTATGCATGAATTTTTAAATATAAGGTTTCCCCTTCACAAATTTTCAAGGTTCTACTTTGGGAGGGGATTAGATCTTATGCCTACAAGGTATTTGACCATGACATCTTTATTTTAAATTAGAAAATGGTCTAGTGGGGTGTAACCTTATTTAAGGTTGGCCGAACCATTGGAGTTATCAGGATATTCATCATGAGTCTCATCATAAAATATTTTTCTTGTTCTATAGGGGTTTCCTCATCATGATTTTCTTCTTGATATATAAAGCTCTCATCAATATCATTGTCAAAGGGATTTTTGAATTAGTTGAAAAGGGGGTTCATGATTTATTGCTTTGGATTAGGTTAGGATTTTGTAAAGATTTGGCTCAAGTTTTTGAATGGGTTTAGTACAAACAAGAAGAGAATTAAGACACAAGAACACCTTAACTACTTAAATGGAGCTTTTGGAATTGTGAGACCACAAATAATGCTTGAAATTGGTCATAAATTGTGTCATCTCAATACCTCAGAGTGCTAACTATGGATGATTAGGACCATACCCACATCCCACTATTATGTTTCAAAAGGTACATAATGATTAACTTCCTAGGATAACTACTTACTAGTGTATCACAAGTACTAAATGACTACAAGCTTCACTATGCAAGGTTTTCACAAGGTTAAACTAAAACAAGTCCTTTATATACTTAAGAGCATGTGAGCCCTAGGTCTATGAGATAAATGTGTTGTCTAATGTCTTGGTTTGAGAGGTAACCCCCCTCCTCCTTCACTTGAAAAACAATAAATTAGATGCCAACTTATCCCTAAGTGACAAATCCTTAGAATTTATATACCCCACTAACACATAGAGTTGGGCTTTATCACTTGGTGGTGTAATATGACAATGAACACCCCATAATAAAATAGAAGAGATGTTTAATCATCACATAGGAGAAGATAATTCACACCCATCATTTACATAACATAAGTGAAACAAACCACTTTTGATCTTCAAGGTTATTCAAATGTGTGAGAATAAACCATACATGGTTTAAGTCATGAAAGCAAAACACATAAGAATGAACCAAGTAAAATTTATTTTAATCCAAATAACCTTGTGACAGGAGACCTGAGAGGATACACAATTTACTTACATGTATAAGAAAAACACACAAAGATGAATTTCCTTAGAATGAAGTGTGAGGTTAATTCCATTAGAAATCAACCTTGAACAAAACAATCCTACAAGAATAAGTTAGTAGTTTGATTTTTTTTGGCTTAGATGATTGGTCTTATAGAAAAAACATAGTCAAGAAAACATAAAAGAATATAAAACAATAGTAGAAAGAAACAAAAATGAGATGGTTAGTCAAAATGATAATAAATTGTGAAATAGTGCAAATGCAACAACATAAAACATAGACAATAAAACCTTAACGTAAATGCTCTAGACCCAAGTGTAGACACTAAAGCATTCTACAACATAGAAAATTAGAAAGAGGAAAAGAAAAAGATAATAAAACCCACAAAATAGAGAGTTAGGTTTAATGTTTACTACTAATGAAGCCAACAAAAGATAAAACATACACGAAATGAAGCTGTTTGATGTTAAAATGGGATGGGATAAGAAAACATGAACACTAAAGTAGAAAACCCAAAAATTGATGTCAAAGTGTAGACACTTTAAAATAGTATAGATGCTTCACCTATACAAAGATTAAAAGTTTTTATACACATTGAAGTTGAAACACAAACAATTAGACATAGAGCACATACACTGAAACCTATAGGAATAAGATTAGGCTTATAAAACCAAAATAAAAACCCCTACAAAGAGGTTAGGTGAGGTCTTGCATAATAGTAGTTAATAAGAAATGTCTTGCAAGGTCAACTTATGTGTAAAATATCAAAAAATTAAGGGTTAGGTGATAACACTTTACATACTTGAAAGAGAGAATAAAGATGCATTAAAAAAAGAAAAGATTCTCTACAAGAAAAAAATTTGATAGAGAAATATTGTGAATAATCCCCCTGGAAATAGGGAATATTTGCATATAAAATAAAGCTAATGGTCTAAGAAGTTGAAAAATTACAAACATTGAAAGGTGTAGTACAAAATTTGAAACCTCAACACAAATGTTGAAAGGTTTGCTAGAGATGTTGAATTTGTAAAACGAATGCTAAAAAATAGAGTGTAGGCACTAAATTCATAATCACACCCAAAAATATAAAAAATATGCAAAAGAGATACTCACAACCACTCCAAGATGAAAATTAGTGTTGGGATAGAGGTCCCACTAGGCATGCTAGAACTTTGATGATGAAATTTAGAAAAAAATAAGAGAAAAAGCATACAAAAAGTCCACTTAAATAAAAGTAACACATACACCTATAATTAAAGCATAAATAAAAGCATAAACATAAATTGAAAAAACAAAAACAAAAGAGTGTAGCTTCATTATTGTATTAGACTGCTCCAAGTTGTGTGAAGGTGATGATTGATTATTATGTGGGTTGCTCTTTCTTGGAAGTTTCATAAATTAATTGCATGTTCTTAGGCTCAATGTTTTCTCTTATCGTTTTCCTTTGGAAGAGGATTTTTAAATATACCTTCAACCATAGGAATGAAGAGTGAGGATTGATTTGGGAGATCAAGAGTGGATATTTTATTATTGATTATACAAGCTCTTATTGTGACCAGTGGAGGGAGATGGTGAGTTGAGAAAGCTCTCACATGTGTGAAAATCAATGGTGAGGATTCACTTGGGATCCAAGATGGATGATAAGAATTTAAACACATGAGAGAAGGTAAGAGGGTGAGGGTGACAAGTAGATAAATCACACATGTGAGAGAATGTGGGTTCATGTGTGTAGAAGTGATAAATGAAACCCGTCTCACAATTGTGTGAGAATATGGGGGTTTGAGTGATAGTGACAAGTGGGAGATCTCCCAAATGTATCGGTATGTGGATACTTGTGAGACATGAAAAGTGGAAGATGTCACACATGTGTGGGAATGCAAATTTGTATGATAATGAAAGAGGAAGATCTTGCACATATGTGAGAATAGAGGGTGTAGATATTATTGGGATAATGGATGGTGTAGATATTATTGTGATAATGTACGGTGGAGATTAAAAGGTGAGAAAATGTGTTTTAATTGATTAAAAATGATGAGATATTAGATGTTTGGATTAACTTAATTAATTAATAGGTATATGATGTAGAAGCATCCCTAGGGGAATAGAGTAATCCTACATTGTTGAGGCAGACTTGTATACAGTTATTGGAAGTTACTGAATTTTGCCACATCTAGTATTTATGCTTTATGGTTTTGATATAATAATTAATAAATGTGTTGGGAGGAAAAAACCATATTTGAAGAGAATTGGATAAAGGAAAAAACTTATTTTAGAATTAGATAGGTAGGGTGTCATAGTTGCAAAATAAATTTTGGCACTAGAGAAATTAGAGTTTATGATAATCAAGGAGTACATAAGAAGGTGTATTGGGGGCCACAATTTATGGTATTTGATATTACAACATTTACCAATTGTTTATTTGGTTTTATTTAGAAATTACCATTACTACATGTTTTAGAAGTTTAGGGTGTTATATTACCTTGTAGCCAATGCAAAACATTAAGGAGGATGAAGGCTGGTATATATTTCAATTTCCCATTATTAAATTTGGGATTATTAAAGAGGTAAGGGGGATATTGGAGAATGATTGTGAATATGAGGTTTTAGGATAGAGTGCAAAGGATTTGTATGTTGTTAATAGGACCTAGCTTATATGTCATTATGGTATATCATAATTATTCTAGAGCACTAATAACAAAATATGGAATCTTTTGAGGTTGGGGTTTTTAGGATAAATTTGTGTTATTCTTGTTGGGTTTTGGTTTTTTATATTTATGTTTGTATTGGACTACATGGTTGGATTGTTCTTCATTGAACCCTCCTTTTGTGACTACACCAATTAGTATTAAACCATAAGTGGGAAGATAAGCTATTGTTTCATGGGTTCTAATTGAGAACAAATTTCCAAAATGAGGTGACCTACAAGAAGCTTTTCTATAGATCCCTAATTGAAAGGTAGTTACAAGGGTGATTGTGGGTGGATCATTGATTATAGGCAATTTTCAAAAAATTCAGGAAGATGCCATTGAAAAAAATTCAAGGTATCGCCAACATATTTGGGAAACTAGATGAAGTCTTGAAAGAGGCAAGAGAAAATATAATTTAATTGAAATGCTTCGAAGAAGAAAAAAGGGGGACAAATCCCAAAGGAAGATGATGAAAGTGATGAAGAAGATGCCAAAGATGAGGTGCAAGACCTAGAAGATCAACATGAAGAAATAGAGTAGGTGAAGGTGTTAAAATCCATCTTCAAAGTTAGTAAATGGAAGTTACAAGCTACTACAGTGACCTAAATTTGGAAGAATTTATTAATTGAATAAATGAATTAGATGAGTATTTTGAGTATGAGGAGATATAAGATTCATAGAAGGTTAGGTTATGAAAAATAAGCTAAAGGGGCATGTTGTTATTTGGTGGAAAGAGGTACAACTAGAAAGGAATAGAAGTGGAAAAGAAAGAATAACAAAATTAGAGAGGATGATTGCAAAATTGAAAAGGTAATTTATACCAATGGACTATGAACTAGAGTTGTTGAAGAAACTACAAAGTCTAAGACAAAGTGATGGGATTGTAAAAGATTACACCAAAAAATTCTATAAGATAATTATTAGGATAGGACATACGAAGTCAAAAAAGAAAAGGTTGTAAGGTATATCAATGGATTGAGAGAAAGTATTCAAGAATAATTGAGCTTTGTTAGATTGACCACAAAATTATACCATTTTGTGACCAAGAGAGAAGACAAGTTAAACAAGAGATTTGGGAACCAATAGAATCAAATGAGGGAGAGGCCATAGAGAGATAAGTGATGTGGTGATTAGAGACCCAGATAGGAAGGTAAGAGGGTAGAAATTTTTTACCATGGAGGAAATGGAGTGTACCACAACAAAAAATGAAGGAATGAAACTTACTGTGAAGACCAAGAGGATAGTAACTATAATTGCAAGAACATATAAGAAGATATGTATCATAAAATTAGATACCAAACATGAAGAGAGGGATATAGAAGAAATAAAAAGAGAACCTTTAGAGGGACATGCTTAAAGTGGAAATGAAATTGAGTTTTTGAGTATTTTCAAGACCAAGGAAAGTGGTCAGAGAAAAAGTAGAGTTATGTATGCAGAAGAGGTGATGAGGACATAGTTATAATGAGAAGGGGAAGGTGAATCATTATAACATATTATTTTACCTTTAAAAAACTTATTTACTCACCTCAAGGGTTAATCAAAATTAGCACATATATAAAATCAAATAATAGCAACACAATAACAACACAATTTATGTGGAAACACTTGTGAGAGAAAACCATGGACAAATATTACTTTTATTAATATTCTTTCTACAAATTTTGTTGGAACCAACCTATTAGAGACACCAAAACCTTAAGAAACTCCAATTTATCCAATATGTAGGCACTAACCTATTAGAGGCACCAACCCCTATAATACGAGACACCAACCTGACCAATATGAGGTACCAACCACAATATAGATTATTTTTATTCTTCAATTTTCTATAATGTTGATAAATTTTTTTCCATAAAATTGATTACAATCTCCTCATAAAAACTTATTACAAATATATTATAAAATTTCTCACAATATCCTCATACAATCTTCATATGTTTCCCTTGAATTCTTCTCTAATATTCCTCACAATAAAATCTTCAAGTAAACTCATTCAATATTCTCTTCTCACACAAATATTGGTGAATATATGATATATCTTTTATCTTTCACACACTTGCATATATTCCACTTCTTAAATTATCTTCTCATATCTCTTTCTACTCAACACCCACCACACTTGGTGTATATATATGATGTTTCTTTTTATTTATCACACAATCTTCTCCTCAATTCACAACCATCTTTTAAAGATTTATAAGCAAGTGAAAGGATGCATCTCTTGTAAGAGAGACAACCCTTATAAAAGTCACCACCTTTTCATTATCCAATCTTTGTCTTAATTGATGCCTTCTAAAATGTTGTTTATTATCTTCAATAAATCTTTAAACTATATTCCTTCATTTGTGTCCTTTCATATAGTTGCTCCCTTTGAGAACACTAATCACTACTTTTTAGTCTTTAATAGCTGAATTTATTATTTCTTTTAATCACTGCCTTTTATCATTTATGAGACTGTTGCTTTTTCATTAAGACATAATCATTGTTTTATTGCCTTAATTTATATTAATTTATTCTTGTTTCCTTTTTATTCTACTATCTTGATTTGAGGGATCAAAGTGATTAAATAGATATTAATATCTTTGAACACATAGTAATATGGTTGACTAGTATTAACATTAAATGGTCTTTGTCTTGTGTGCCAAGGATGTTGGTCGATCCAAATAGAATATAAAGTAATTTAATCTGTTTTGATTTCCTTGTGATGAATATATATTTTACCCTTCGAGGTCTTTGATCTGCTTCAACAATAAATATTTTGTCCTTCTTTGACATCAATTACAATTAATTTAACAATCTCCCCTTTATCATTGATGGCAATCCACTACTCCAACTCACTACTCCCTGTGTCTTACTGCTCCCCTTGTCTTTTTTGCTCCCCCTATCTTTGTACTTCTCCCCATTTAACATCAATGTCAAAGGAGTGAGAAGAGCTGTGAGATGGTGCAATGAAGAGCCCCCCATAAAAAATAGATCTCCTTAATGAATGAAATGAGAGGATATCACCCCTAAATTTTTCCTAAGAAACTCAAAAGTATCTTTGGGAAGAGGCTTTGTAAATATATCCACAACCTATTATTTAGTGGCAACATATTCCAATTTTACTTGTTGATCTACTACTTGTTCCCTCAAAAATGATATTTGATGGGAATGTGTTTAGTCCTTGAGTACATCACTGGATTCTTGGAAATATTAATGGCACTTGTATTATCACAAAGTATTGATATTCGGTGATCATATTCTACTTTGATATCCTTCAAAATTTGTCTCATCCAAAGAATTTGGGTACAACATGATGTTGATGCTATGTATTCTACTTTAGCAGTGGATAGAGAGACTGAAGCTTTGTTTCTTACTAAACCATGAAACAAGACTATTCCCCAAAAGGAATGAATTGCCACTAGTACTCCTTCTATCATCCAAACTACGAGCCCAATCAACATCTATATATGCTTTTAAGGTGAAGTATTCAACTCTTGAGTACCATAGACCAAAATCCAATATTCCTTTTAAGTATTTGAATATCCTCTTCACTTCATGTATGGTGCAGGAGCACCCAGGGCCTTCAAGGAGCACTTCAAGAACCAGGAGAGTGCAAGGGTCAGGAGGACCTTCCAAGCAAGTCAAAACATTAATTATGACCTTTTGGAGCCTATAATGGCATTTGGGATGAATAAATGTAATGAGAATGTTAAAAGTTCTAAGGTTCCTGATAAGGATCCTAGGTTAAAAATGCAATGTAAAGGGAAAGTCATGTTCTAGGGTTTTGATTAATGATCTAATGCTTTGGGTAAGTCAAATAAACTTGGATATTGAAGATCCAATAGTTTTAAGGTGGTAGATTTTAATAAATTTCAAGATTGTAAAATTCAGATTTTTGAATTTCACTTTGGGCGGGAAAGTAGTTTTTTGAGTTTTAATCACTTTTATGCAACTTAATCAATCCCAAACGGTTGGATCAGTTGGGGAAAGGATATACAAAGCCAAAATAATCATTTGTACGGAGTTTGGGCGTTTGGAACAAGTACTGTACGGACTGTTTTTTGGAAATAGTGAAAAAACACAGTTTTTGGCACTTTTATGGTGTTTTTTTGTTAAATACTTGATCTCTATTGAATATATGTCCAGTAGGATGCTTTAGGAGTTTTTGTTTACATATTTTAACACCATTGAAGGCTCTGAAAGCAGTGATAATTACTTTCTTTTCATTTTATATTGACTGTCCTAAAAAAGAACACAGATTTTTCACTAATTTGAGGTTTTTCATGGATGATTGATCCATTTCAAGGTAGAATGCTGCTGTGACCTGTGAAATGGATCATTACTAACATGTATCATATAGATTTAACCAACTAATGTGCAGGAAGGAAGAATATCAGGGTGTACACCAAGTTGTCAAAGGGAAAAGTGCTTGAAGATGGAGGCTAGGGTGTAGCAGCAGAAGATCTGCCTTAATGAGGGGCATGTTTTTGAGTTTGGATCAACTAAATATGTTGTCATAATGTTGTAGAGTCAATGAGAAAGTTCTGGAAGTGATTGGAATGTTAGTTTTCAAGAAGCCCTAGTTTTTGAGGCAAGTTGAGGAGGGGTTTGTGCTGGAGCATGTTATATGTGTCCTAGAGGTCTAAAAACTTGGATTCCTTGGTTTTGAGTCATTTTAGAAGACTTCTAAAATTTTCATGGTCAGGGGTTGAGTTTAAAGGGGGGTTGCTTTGTAAAAGTGGGCTAATTAAGCCTAGTCTTTTAGGAGACAGCAGATTTTGGAAGGGTTTGTCTAAAGCAAGTGATATCAAGGTTTGGATATGTTGTTTTTCATCACAAACCACACTTGAAACAGTCATTATATTTGGGGTTCCTTTGGAAAGTTTGAGTGCAAAGTCAAAAAATCATTGCAGGAGGCCTAATTGGGCTAGTAGCCTAGTTAAGGTGAAAAATTGGTTTTGTGTCTAAGTCAGAGGGTTGGGCTTTGAAATCATTTAAAACAAGTTTTTTTGGGTCTCTTAAGAGTGTTCCTAGGGTTTGGGTCCATAAAGAAGGAAAATAAATCATGAATGCAAAGTTGAGGCCTTATATCGGTGCCTAGTTGAAAGGTTGAGAGTGAATCATTGTTAGTCTTGTAACTTGGTGTTTCTTTCAAAGTCCCTGACCCTCTGCATCAGAGTGGTATCAGAGTAGTGAGTAGGTCCTTGAGGGATTGGAGAAACAACAATGGCACCAAAAAATCAATTGGCAAGAGAGTTGGAAGAGTTGAAGGAGATCTTGGAGAGAGAGAGAAGAGAAAGAAGGGAACAAGAAGCAGCAAGAGCAAGAGATGAAAGACAATGGAGAAGAGAGAGAGACACTATGCAAGCAAGGATCAATAACCTTGAGAGGAGTAGGAGGAGAGAAGACCAAGAAGACCAAGAAAACAATGAAGAGGATGAAGAGCATGTGAGGGTAAATCAGGAACAGCAAGCTGATGATACAGAGGACCCTGAGGAAAAGAGGTTAGTGAGGTTATTGAAGGCAGTACAGGGTCATGGAGGGAAGAGTCACATTGACTTACCTATCTATCAGGGGAAGATGGATAGTGAAGAGGTATTGGGATGGCTTGATGCCATGAAAACTACTTTGAATTTGAGGAGATGGATGAAGAAAGGAAAGTCAAGTTTGCTAAAACCAAGTTGAGAGGCACAACATTGACATGGTGGACAAGTTTCCAGAATGATAGGATGGCTAGAGGATTGGCAAAGGTCTCTACATGGGCAAGGATGAAGAGTTTGGTCAAGGAGCAGTTTTTACCATTTGATTATACCATTCATGTGAAACGAATGAGGCATAATTTAAAACAAAAGGACATGGATGTGATGTCCTATACTGAGCAATTTCACAAGCTTAGTATTAGAGGAGGTTATGAGGAAGAGGATGAGAAAATAGCCAGGTACATCAATGGTTTGAGGTACAATCTGCAAGATGAGATTGGTTTGCAATTGCCAAGGACATTGGGAGAATGTTTTCAGTTGGCCATTAGAGCAGAAGAAAAGGTGAAAAGGAAGCAAGAAAGATCAAACAATGGTGGAAGAGGAGGTAGTTCAAATAGGGGCAGAGGTAATAGAGAGCAAGGACAAGGCAGTAATGATAAAAGCAGCAATGACAAGGGTAAAGAGATATTTTCTGATCAAAGAGGTGGATACACTCCAAGAGGAGGAGGCAGATTTGGACAAGGTAGAGGACCATTCACAGAGATGTTTTAATTGCAATGAACCAGGGCATCCTTCCTTCAAGTGTCCTAAATGGGAACAAGCTGATAAAGGCAGAGAAAGGAGAGCTAATTTGGTACAAGAAGAAGAAGACAAGAAGGAGGAACAAAAACATTCATGGCAGACCCTGTGACTGATGGTGAGTTTCTCATGATCAAGCAAGGAGAAAGACTTCATCAAGAACCAAAGGTAACTATTTTCAAAACAAATTGTCTCAGTCATGGTAAGATTGCAGATTGCTCATAGATTCAGGGTCACATAGCAATTTAGTTTCACTTGATATGATAACCAAGTTAGGGATTGAAACTTTTGATCACCCTACTCCCTACAAGGCCACTTGGGTAACTCAAGGATAGCATGTAGAGATTGGTAAGAGAGCTTTTGTTGATTTCTCAATTGGTTCATATCAGGATAGAGTGCTTTGTGATGTTATTCCAATGACTTGTGGTCATATTATCTTGGGAAGGCCATGGCAGTATGTTAGAAGAACTTTGCATGATGGGTTTCTTAACACCTATTTGGTTCACAAGGGGGATGTTAAATATTAGTTGGTTCCTTTGCCTTTGGAGCAGTCAAATGAAAGTTTTATGATTTGTTTTGAGAAGCATTTGCAAGTAAATGAGCAGGGTAAAACAGGGGAAGATACTGGTTGGAAGAGGAATGATGAGTTGCAGCAGACATATGAAGAGTACAGTCCTAAAAATCAGAATATTTGGGACTTGGACAGTATTAAGATTGGGAGTATTGAATGCCCTATTGTTGAGGGTAATAGGAGTTGTGTTCTTTCACAAGGAAATGAGTGGAATAAAGGCAGAAACAGGGTACAAGGACAGGCTGTTATCAAGCAGCAAAAAGGAAAAACAAAACTGATTTTTGACACTAACATGTTGAGTGACATGAATGCAGGTTGGAAGAAAAGGAAAAAGGTAACTTTGGGAGATTTCATGCTTGGTAATCAGAAGGTACAAACATATAGGAACAAGGAGTATTATGGTAGCAACAATTTGGATGCTTCTTGGGGCAAGAAATCTTTCTTTCTTGGGGAGAATGGTGCAGGAGCACCCAGGGCCTTCAAGGAGCACTTCAAGAACCAGGAGAGTGCAAGGGTCAGGAGGACCTTCCAAGCAAGTCAAAACATTAATTATGACCTTTTGGAGCCTATAATGGCATTTGGGATGAATAAATGTAATGGGAATGTTAAAAGTTCTAAGGTTCCTGATAAGGATCCTAGGTTAAAAATGCAATGTAAAGGGAAAGTCATGTTCTAGGGATTTGATTAATGATCTAATGCTTTGGGTAGGTCAAATAAACTTGGATATTGAAGATCCAATAGTTTTAAGGTGGTAGATTTTAATAAATTTCAAGATTGTAAAATTCAGATTTTTGAATTTCACTTTGGGCGGGAAAGTAGTTTTTTGAGTTTTAATCACTTTTATGCAACTTAATCAATCCCAAACGGTTGGATCAGTTGGGGAAAGGATATACAAAGCCAAAATAATCATTTTTACGGAGTTTGGGTGTTTGGAACAAGTACTGTACGGACTGTTTTTTGGAAATAGTGAAAAAACACAGTTTTTGGCACTTTTATGGTGTTTTTTTGTTAAATACTTGATCTCTATTGAATATATGTCCAGTAGGATGCTTTAGGAGTTTTTGTTTACATATTTTAACACCATTGAAGGCTCTGAAAGCAGTGATAATTACTTTCTTTGCATTTTATATTGACTGTCCTAAAAAAGAACACAGATTTTTCACTAATTTTGAGGTTTTTCATGGATGATTGATCCATTTCAAGGTAGAATGATGCTGTGACATGTGAAATGGATCATTCCTAACATGTATCATATAGATTTAACCAACTAATGTGCAGGAAGGAAGAATATCAGGGTGTACACCAAGTTGTCAAAGGGAAAAGTGCTTGAAGATGGAGGCTAGGGTGTAGCAGCAGAAGATATGCCTTAATGAGGGGCATGTTTTTGAGTTTGGATCAACTAAATATGTTGTCCTAATGGTGTAGAGTCAATGAGAAAGTTCTGGAAGTGATTGGAATGTTAGTTTTCAAGAAGCCCTAGTTTTTTAGGCAAGTTGAGGAGGGGTTTGTGCTGGAGCGTGTTATATGTGTCCTAGAGGTCTAAAAACTTGGATTACTTGGTTTTGAGTCATTTTAGAAGACTTCTGAAATTTTCATGGTCAGGGGTTGAGTTTAAAGGGGGGTTGCTTTGTAAAAGTGGGCTAATTAGGCCTAGTCTTTTAGGAGACAACAGATTTTGGAAGGGTTTGTCTAAAGCAAGTGATATCAAGGTTTGGATATGTTGTTTTTCATCACAAACCACACTTGAAACAGTCATTATATTTGGGGTTCCTTTGGAAAGTTTGAGTGCAAAGTCAAAAAATCACTGCAGGAGGCCTAATTGGGCTAGTAGCCTACTTAAGGTGAAAAATTGGTTTTGTGTCTAAGTCAGAGGGTTGGGCTTTGAAATCATTTAAAACAAGTTTTTTTGGGTCTCTTAAGAGTGTTCCTAGGGTTTGGGTCCATAAAGAAGGAAAATAAATCATGAATGCAAAGTTGAGGCCTTATATCCATGTTGGTGCCTAGTTGAAAGGTTGAGAGTGAATCATTGTTAGTCTTGTAACTTGGTGTTTCTTTCAAAGTCCTTGACCCTCTGCATAAATGTACATGTGTTTCTTTAGGAGCAGCTTGAAACCTTGCTACCATCTCAACTACTTGCATAATGTCAATTCTTGAAGCTACCAATTAAATCAAACTTCTAATCACTAATTTGTAGAGAGTTTTATTTGTATTAGGAGATTCATCATGCTTGCTCAATTTACATCATACGATATTTGGTGTACTCACAATATTACAATCCTCCATTCTAAACTTTTCAACATTTATTTAGCATACTTAGTCTATAAAATGAAAATTCCTTTATCAAATTGAGAGACTTGTAATCCATGGAAGAAAGACAATTCACCTAGCATGGACATTTCAAATTCTTTTTGCATTTTCATAGCAAAGTCTTGACACATTCTACTATAACTTCCTCCAAAGATAATATTGTCCACATATACTACAACAATCAATTGATGATCATTTCCACTTTTAAAATATAGATTATTGTCCACAACACCTCTTGTGAACCCTTGTTCTTGTAAGTACTTGTCCAATCTAGAGTACCAAGCCTTGGGGGGCTTGTTTTAACCCATAAAGAGATTTCTTGAGTCTACATACATAGTCCTTGTATTTTGATAAGGTAAATCCTTCAGGTTGTTCAATATATGCCTCTTCTTCTAGATGTCCATTCAAAAATGTTGATTTAACATCCATTTGGTAAAATTTTAAATTTTTGTGGCAAGCTAATGCTAGGAAAATCCTTATGGCCTCTAATTGTGCAACTAGGTCAAATGTTCCTTCAAATTCAACCCCTTCTACTTGAGAATAACCTTTATATACCAACCTTGATTTATTCTTTACCCCTTGACCATCTTCATTTAACTTATTTCTAAATACGGGCATTTTGTGCCTATTACATTTTTATCCTTGGGTCTTGGGACAAGTTCCCAAGTTTCATTTTTCTCTATTTGATTTAATTCTTCTTCCATGGAATTTACCCAATGTGTGTCTTTTCTAGCTTCCATAAAATCTTTAGGTTTAATTTTAAAAAGTAAATACATATGTCTTGGTGTGGTGGCCAATCTTCTCCTTGTTTGGATTTTTGTATCCATGTCTCTAATAACTAAGTTTTCAGGATGATTTTTCTAAACAAATCTTGATGGTGTTTTAGGTGTCTTTGTTAGTGTCATATATTTTTCATGTTCAATTTCTTCCTCTTCTTCTTCTTTGCAAATTTCTTCTTCTTCACGATCAACTTCTTGAGTTATCTCTCCTTGATGCATGTTATCATCTATACAAACATTTCTACTTTCAATGATTTGTGTAACCTTTTATTTCAGCACTTGAAAGCTTTGCTCCTTGAAGAGTAGCCAATAAATATCCTTTCATTGGATCTAGTATCAAACTTTCCTAAGCTTTCTTCATCTCTCTTTGTATAACACTTGCTCCCAAATACTTTAAAGTACTTAACTATGAAAAGTCTACCTTTCCAAAGCTCATATGGAGTCTTATTATGATTGGCTTTGATTTGTGCTTGATTTAGAATATAAACTATTGTATGCATTGCTTTTCTCCATACAAAGTCTAATAACTTGGACTCATTAAGAATGGTTCTTTCCATTTCTTGTACTGTTCTATTTTTCCTCTCCACAAATCCATTTTGTTGTGGTGTTCTTGTAGTTGAAAAGTGTCTTCTAATCCCATGAAAATTCCTCATTTTCAATTGAGGTGAATTAACCACCTCTGTCAGATCTTAGACATTTGATTTTTAATTTAGTTTCATTTTCTACTAAATCCTTAAATATCTTAAATTCACTAGGGCTTCAAAATTTTCTTTCAAAAAAGTCACCCAAATAAATCTAGAGTAATCATCAATTAACAACATAAATTATCTTTCACCTAACATACTTTTTGAATGGGTTGATCCACACAGGTCTATATGGATGAGCTCCAATGGTTTAGATGTTGAATACTCCTTTGATTTGAAGTTGACCTTTGTTTTCTTCCCAAGTTGATAGTGATTGCAAATGGTATTTGAGGGTTTTGAGATTTTTGGCATATCTCTTACCGCCTATGTATTGCTAATCTTGACAAGATTTTCAAAGTTGATGTATCCCATCCTTTTATGTCAAAGCCAACTTTCATCTTCTTTTGCCATAAAATATTTTTTACCTTTGTATTCATTTATGATGTAGAGATTATTAGTTGTCCTATATGGTTCTACTATCAATCTTCCTTCCTTCTTGATTTTACATCCCTTTGCATGAAATGAGAGTATTATCTTGATCACATAATTGGCTCACACTTAGAAGATTGTGCTTTAATACTTCAACATGTAAAAAATTATTTATCTTTGTTCTTCCATTGTCTAGATTAATAGTTCCTTTTCCAACAATATTGGACATAACATTATCCCCAAAACTCATTGTTCCTCCCTCCATGTTCTTCAATGTGATAAATTTAATTTTATCACTAGTCATGTGACATGAGCAACCACTGTCTACATACCATTGTTCTCCATCATCTTGAGCATGTAGGGAAATTTGTATTAACATGGATATTTCTTTTCTTTCTTCTTTCTTCTTTTTCCATAATTTTGAATTATTCTCCTTTTGTTCCACAAGGATGTCTCTCTTTTTGTCTTGCTTTGGGGGATCTACAAAATAGTTCTACAAAATTGTGTTATATGCCCATAGTTATTACATTTATATCATTCAATATTGTAAAGTAGAGGAGAAAAATAATTGTAATTCCTTCTATTCAACCTAGAGGTTTTATTACCCTTGTTCCAACAAGATTTTTTCATATGAGTCCTACAATTTATTGCCTTGTGACCAAAATTATTGAATTGGAAACAATAACCAACGAAAGGATGACAAAACTTAATCATATGTGCTAGCCTTCGTGGAAATAATTTTATGAATGTGTTCTTCTTATCCTTTTGATATGTGCTTGGTTTTGATGCAACATGAATTTATTTTTCTTTGCTACATTCTCCTTTGATGGGGCTTTCAAGTGCATCAATATAACTTTTTGGTCTTTCCTTATTTGATTCTACTAGTTCCTTTTCTTTGCTCTCTTCATAACCAAGACTATTTTTATATATGGTGATCTTTGTTTAGTTATTATATTGTTTAAAATATTAGTGCTCTTTTCAAACTCGAGGCTTTTGTTTAATTTGGTAGTATTTTCTTTTAATTTCTCCCTTAGAGAGAATCTAAGATTTTGGTCTTCCACAATTTTCTTCTTTTACCTTTAATTGAGATCTAATCTCTTCTTCAATTCACTTAGTTTCCTCAATTTGGACTTTCAAATCTATGGCTCCTTTTCGGATTCCTCAAGTATTTTGGCCTTTGATTTAAATTCTTCTTGAAACAATAGCTTATACTTTGAACTATTCTTTCTAACTCTCTCTATTTCTTCTATTGCACAATATAGTTCTTCCTCAAACTTACCTCCATCATCATCGTCATCATCAAATTTAGTCTTCACTTCCTCATGTGAGTGTTTGTTTTCTTTACCATTGTTTCCAATGATATTGTCTTTAGTTTCAAATACCATAAAAATGATCTCTTCTCTATAGTTGTCCCAATCACTTGAACATCATATGAGTTATTATCTCTATAGATTCTTCTTGTAATCATGATATTTCATCTTCTTGTTAATTTTATCATGCTTGTGACTATTTCTATTTCCTTTCTTTGTATAAAGCTCTTTTGCTTCATCACTATCAATTTCTTTCAAATATGGGCATTTCTTAACAAAGTTTCCTACATTTCCATAATTGAAACATTTAAATGGAAAATTTCCCTTGTTGTTTCCATTTTTTAATTTCAATACAAAATAAGATTTCTCCTTGTATGTTTCTTCCTTAGAACTCTCAATTGGCATAAGTTCTTTCTTTTTTGACCCTTTTTGTGGCTTTGAAGGTTGCTTCCTTTTTAGATGTATTGTAATTTTCAGTCCTCATCTCATATGCAATGAGGATCCCATGTAGCTCATCCATGGTTAATGTATATCCAAGTCCTTTATCTCTTCTATAGAAAAATTTTTAACATCAAATCTTAAGGGAAGAGATCTTAAAAAATTTTGTACTACAATTGATTTTTCTATTTTTTCACCAAGACCCTTTATGGTATTGGCAATGTCATCTACTTGAAGCAGATAGGCACTAATATTTTCTTCATCCATCATCTTTAGACTCCCAAATTGTCGTTGATGGGTTTGAATTTTTGATTTCTTTACTTTGTCGTTTCCTTCATAAATATTTTTAATTTATCCCACATATCCTTAGCAGATTTATAATGCATTACTTTCACAAGTTTCGATTCCGTTAATCCACACAAGATCACATTCTTGGCTTTAGTATTGTTTTCACTTTCCTTCTTTCCTATTCAATTTTTTGGGGGAGCTAATGGAGCTTTATATCCATTTACCACTAATTGCCAAATATCAAATCCAAGAGCATTTAAATAATTTTCCATCCTTAAGCTCCAAAAGGCATAATTTGTCCCATCAAACAATAAATCCTTATTAGAAGAGAATCCTTCTTGTCTACCCATGTGTTCTCTTTAGATCTATCTTCTAGTTATACTAATTTTGAAAGAACCGACTCTGGTACCAATTGATGAGCACATAGTTATACTGAGAGGTAGGTGGTGAATTAGTATAAAAATATTCTTGTATCTTTAAAACTTATTTAATCACTTCAATATTTAATCAAAATTAGCATATATGTAAAATCAAATAATAGCAACACAATAACAACACAATTTACGTGGAAACCCTTGCAAAAAAACTACATAAAAATATTACTTTTACTAATCTTTGTTCTACAAATTTTGTAGGCATCAACCTATTGGAGGCACTGGCACCTTAAGAAACTCTAATTTCTCCAATTTGTAGGCACCAATGTACTAGAGGCACTAACCCCTATAATATGAGACACCAAACTCAATATAAATTATTTTTCTTCTCCAATCTACTATAATGGTGATCATAAATCTGCCATAAAACCAATCACAATATCGTCATAAAAACATTATGAATCTTTCATAAAATTTCTCACAATCTCATCATAAAATCTACATATGTTCCCCTTGAATTCTGCTCTAATATTCCTTACAATAAAATCTTCAAGTAAAATCCTTCAATATTCTCTACTAACAAATTTTGGTGAATATATGATATATCTTTTATCTTTCACACACTTGCATCTATTCCTCTTCTTAAATTATAGTATCATCTCTTTCTACTCAACACCCACCACACTTGGTGTATATATATGATATTTATTTTTATTTCTCACACAATCTTCTTGTTAATTCACAATCATCTTTTAAATCTTTATGTTGGGTGAATATTCTATAATCCCTTTACGGATTACAAAACATGAATTTTAGCCATAGCTATGATGATATAAATCTCTCATCTCAGAACGGGGAGGCTACCTTCTTACTGCTTACTAGAACAAAAGGTAAACTATGATAGACTTTACAATATATACACTATTTTAAGCATGTAGGCGGTGTGTTACATTCATCATTTTCTCATATTTCAAAAAATGTGTTTACAATGTTCCATGGTGTTACTTCACAATGCCTTATAATTCTAAGTATAAACCTAAGTAGTAACTCCCAATATTCTCAATTAAACATAAGCATAATCCAAGAATACCAATATAACCAAAAGATATGTAACCAAAAAATACATTAAAGCACAAAGTCTTTTCGTTGTTCCCAATGAGAGTTCTTCAATAACTGATGATGTAAATTGGAGCACAAAGTCTTTCAATCCACAACACAAAAATATCCAAGTACCAAATGAATAATTTCAAGCTCAAAGTCTTGAAAATTCTTCACCCAAAGATATTAATAGCACACCCACAATCTTCAAGTAAATCATATAACACAAAGTTTATAAAACTTAGCTTGAATGCCCTCCAATCTCACATAAGGAAACACCACTTATCCAATCAATTAATAAGATAAATTAGAGAGAAAGACATAAGAACATTCTCACTCATTTGAATTTGATCCAAAACAAAGGTTGGTATGAAAATTCGCTTTCTTTATTGACTGAAATTGATATGCAATATGAAATCAAAGTTTCAAAGTTGAAATACAATTTTGGAAGAACTTCATTACAATAGATTAAAGGTCCAAAATACAAATGAGCTCTCTCATATTTATAGGTGAGAGTCAAGAGAAAATCTAGGAAAAATTCTAACTATTTTGACTTATTCAATGATAGAGTCCAAAATTATTGAAGGACTTCAAATTTGTTTACATGTATTTACAATTTGAAAAATGACATGTAAATTATCTTTGGCTAACTACAAAAACTTGAAAAATAAACTAAGGAATGGTCAGCCTTCTTTGACATTTTGCATTAAGAAATCATCATGTTTCTTCAAGATTGCATGTACTTCATTATTTGGCACTAAAGTATGTTTGATAATTCCTCAAGATCTTGATACTGAATCTCTAATAGTGTTGTAGGCCTTTTCATGTTGGCCAAGATACTATTTCAGATTATCCAAAGTCAACTGGATCAAAAGTTTGATCCATTACTGGTATTGAAAATGCTTGGTCTTCAAACTCCTTTTGAATCATGTCGATAATCTGTTGAACCACATTATTTGGGGGAACTGACTTCTGACTGTCATCTCACAACTTACATAGAATTTATTCAATTTTATTTATCAGCTACAAGTCATGTTCCTCACCAAGTTCTCATGCAGATTGTAGATCATTAAGCAAGTTGGTGAGAATAGTGTCTTTGTGAATCAAATGCTCTTTAATTTCCACGTACATGTCTTGATTGGGAATAATCTCAAATTCCTCTAGTTTATCTGTGTTTAGTTTCGTCATTTTGATCTAAGAATGTACTTTATTTTCCATGTCTTCTTTCTCTTGAGAGAAAGCATTCACAATATCATCTAGTTTTGCTATTATGCTTTTTATTTTTTCTAGTTTCCCCATAATTGACCCTAGATTTCTGTACCCAATGCAACTAAGTGGTCAAGATATTCACCGAACACTCTGCCTCTAGCATGTGACTTTTCCACCTTCTGAATGATGAGATTCTCAACACCAATTGTAATTGCCTTGGGTTTGATGGATTCATAGAATTGAGTGATCTTTTGTAGCACAGACGTGAGTTGCTCTATTTTAGCTTTGTAGTGATCTTTCATTTTCTTCTCCTTGTCATCTTTCTCAATGAGAGAATCTAAGGTTGATTGAACATCTTCCTTTGCACTATCATGAATCACTATTCCCAATGCTACTCTTATGACAGTATTTTGCAAGATCTACTTCCTCATAAGTTTTATCAGCATGAGGTTGAGCTATCTCTACATATTTGTTACCATCCTTATCAAAAAGCATCCTAGAAAGAATCTTTGCTTTCTTTTTGGTTCTAGTCTTGGTAGTTGCAAGATGAGAAAAGTCAAATTCATTGGGAGAGATGGCTTCTTTCCTTCTCTTTGGTGATTTTGAAGATAACCATGGTGGTAATGGTGAACTCTATTCAAGTTGTGTAGCCATTGGATGGGATGTAGTAGCTGTATCCATAAAGGTTGTAGTCATGATGGGAGATGTGTTAGTCAAAATAGCCTTAGGAATTTCAGCTCTAGAGACTTGCATAGAATCATTCAAAAATTGCTCCAAATCAAAATGTGACGTGAGGTGAAAAGAAAGTGAGGATAGACTTGGAAATGACATAGGAGAACTAGTCACATTGTGTAAGCCTTGTCTTGGGATTTCAAAAGGAAACCTTGAGATGGGAGAAGAATGCATAGAATGAATCAAAATAGCAGGCACCACAACACTCGTTATTGAGGGAGGAGGATTAACAAGGAGATTAGGTACAAATGTGGTCATAGGAGGAGGAACGAAAGTAGACACATCATTGTCAATGTGAGATGAGGTGATAGTTGGTTCCTCAAGAATATTTTCATGAGGAGACATCTCTACTTCTTTATGATCCTCTTTCATCAATCTGCCCCTCTGCTTGCACATGTTCCTCTTCTTCCACATGCTCCTTTTGGGCATCTATGGATGGTCCATCTGCAGATTTCCTAGTCTTCTTTCCACCCTTGACCACAAAATTGATCTGAGGCTTTGAGGATTTGCTTGAGCTTGGAGCACCATTCCAATTTTTGGTCCTTAACTCCGATTTATTACTTGCTTGTACTTCAAACTCATCTTCTAATCCTATGAAGAAAGGCTTTAATTGTATATCTCTTCATCCAACCAAACATTTGTATTGGCCAATATTAGTTGAAACCTTTCTTGGATTGATATTACTTCTTTTCGAGACCACTAGATTGAAGGAAGATGAGAAGCTACAATATTATTTATTTTATATTTATGATTTAGAATAGTATCTTCATCCTCCATGTCCTCTGGGATATCAACAAGGTCCAATTCCCTGATTTGATCCAAGGTTAACTTGTAGAAATCCATTCTTCTGATTTCCTGCTTTGTTCTAATGTCAACCCAAATGTCTTCAACTTGATACACATGAGATAATGCCATTTTGATTCAAGAATTCATGCCTTTGTAGTAAAAGTCAGATCTTGGCTTGTACAACATTATTGTCACTTGTTGCATTTCTGATTCAATCAACTTAGCCTTATGCGAGGTTTGAATTGAGTACCTTCCAATTGCCAATGGAAATTTGAACCCTAGCTTATGAGCTTCCATTTTGTTTATTGTGAACCACAATAATCTGCCTGCATAACTACATTAGAACAATTTTATTACTAGGATAATATGGAAGCATATATGGATAGCTAGCAAAGCATCCTACTCTTAAATAGGTAAAATTTGGAAACTATAGGTACATGCATCCATATTTGTTTACAGTCTTCCACGCTTCATCTAATACCCTTTTGTTCTCCATTTCAGGATCAAAGGCACACATGAGTGGTTCAAAAAAGGAACCATTCACCCTTCTAAAGTGTTTGATACTTACCTTGAGGGTGATCTGTGGGAAATATTTGAAAATTGGTATAACCTTCATGTCACCTTCAGAAGTGAGATTGGGAAAGGTCCTCATGGAGGCTGCAACATAGACCAAGTATGAGGTCATGTAAAAATTATGTGTTGTATGCACCTGGGTTAGTTGCTCATGAAGAGCATTTCTGATTTCTTCTCCCTAAAAGATTTTTTTCTTTCCTTTGAGAATGATCATGATGTATGTATACATCCAGTCCTCAAAATAAAATGAAGTCAGTAAATGATGTACTCTGTTGAGAAGAGTAATGAGGTTGTTTACCTCTTTAATAAAATCACTACAAGGAGTGCTTTTGGGCCATCTAGGAACACCTGGCCTAGGATCCTTCAACCATTTACCATTTGAATCCCTGACTCCATTTTCATTTAACTCTGTCACGACATTTATGTTTGAATCCCATTCTTGTCATCCTTGTAATTGTTGGGAATTAGTGTTCATATAGTTGTTAGAAATTGGAGTTTATGTGAGTATTTAAATTAATGTTATGAATAAGTGTCATAATATTAAGTTGTTGAGAAACAACTTAATATTATTATTAGTCACATTGTTTGTTTGAGTTGTTAAAAGCAACTCAATATTAATAGGGAGGTTGTTTGGGTTGTTTCCTATAAAATAGGTTTTGATAAATCCTATATATATGAAAATGTATTTGAATGAAAATATTGAATGATGCACGGTATTATTTGTGTATGAAAATTATCAAGCTTCTATTTGACTCTGCCCATATTTCTTATAGTAGTGATAAGTGACTTGTAGCACGAAATTTGGATTATGAGTAGTTACTAGGAATGAAGGCACAAGGTCTATGTTGCTATGAATTATTGACTTCATCCACATTTGACAAAACCACTATAGGAGGAAGCACACCTTGGTATTTGTACTTCATTGCTTTCCCCTTGGAAGGAGATGGATCTGACATTAGTGAAAGAATGGACTTAAAAAAATACAGATACAAGATCTCAAGAAGTGTGCACAAAGGAAGTGCATGAGAGGATTAACATATTGTAGATGTTAGGAAATTTTTTGCATTTAGGAAATAGCAACGAGGGTTGAAAATGGAGTGATTGTACAGAAGACTGGGGTTTGAGTGTGGTGGGCATGAAAAACGAAGCTCAAAGGGTTAGCTTGACAAAGCAATAAAATCTCTAGTGTTAGGAAATTTTGGCGAAAATGAGCATATGCACTGGAAAATTACGAAACTACAAGTAGAAATTGCCTTTGATAAAAAAGTTGTAAAGTCAATATAAATTACCAAAATTACAAGTGGGAAAATTTTCTTTTTACAAGTTCAAAAAAAAGTAACAATCTTGCAATTAGGAACTTGTTTTATTGCAAATTCGATAAAAATCACTGACTTAGAAAATGGGTAGATCATACTTTTTTTCAAATCAGAAAAATTTAATGAATCTAGAAGTATCCTTTGGTTTTGCTTTTCGGATCGGGGAAAAACCCTAATCCTACAAATTGGGTAGAACTTTACATGTAAAATCGGCAAAAAAGCCGACCATACAAGTACTATTTTGGAATGATTATCTTTTTGCATTTTCAAGAACTTTCTGCACCCTTACAAAATTTTCGTGAATTATTTGTAAGGATGGGGAAATACCCCGACCATACAAATGTGGGTAAATTAGCTTGCACTTTCATTGGAAATTACTGAACTGACAAGTAATGAATAATATCATTGTTGGGTCGGGCAAAAGTCTGGACCCTTCAACCTAAGAGTAATTCACTTGCATTTTCGAGGATTCTTACCGTTTTTACAAATAACTTAAAAATATCATTTGTTGAGTCAGCTAAAATCCCCGACCATACAAGTCGAGGGTAGGACATGTTTTATTCACAAGGCAACATAATGCTGTTTTTAAGTGTACAGTCATAAAATTGCACTCCTTGCAATTTCGCATACATTCTTGTATCTGCTTTAGTGTCCACTCCCTTAGCTCTTGCATCAACCTTTTTCCCCTCTCAAGATGCTCCAACACCCCTTTTTAGCAACTACCCTCATGTGTTACTTTGCATCGGATCTAATGCTTTCCCATTCATGTTGTTTCGTAGCGTGACGTGTCTAGACACTAGCTAACCACATAGACGTTTGTACGCCGTGCTAGCGTCCTGCGACATTTCAATGCTCAAACAACTGTCTTCGAGCATGCTTGCCACTTGTCTTCACCTTTTGTCGATGGTAACGGCCTGGGACGCCTTGTAATAGCCTGGGAAACTTCTTTTAATCCTTAAAAGTAGTCTTTTCAATTCATTTAGCCTCTTCCTCCATCTCTAGCTCCATTGCTTTGCTTCTAACTTCTTCTAGCTCCATTCTTCTAAGTTCCTCTAGATTCATTCTAGTTTCTTCTCCTTCTTGGCTTCTCTCTCAAACATTCTACCATCTTGCTCTCGCTTGCACAACTCCCTTATTTGTCACAACTTCAAGCACTCTCAAGCTCTCTTAGCCACACTCTTCATAGCCCTCTTGGATCTCACACCTATCTCCCTTGTCTCTTGCTTGTGAGAATATTGGGATTCCATATCCCCCAGCTATTGCATCTCATACTTTGTGATACAGGTTCTCTTCCTTGAGTGGGGATTTCTTTTATCACCTCTTTTGTGATACGGGTTCTCCTCCTTGAGTGGGGATTGCTTTATCACTCCTACTTGGTGGTGCAGGTTCTACTCCTAAAGCGGGTTTTGCTTTCACCACATGCTTTTTTCATTTGTCTCTCTCTATCTTTCTAGCTATTCGTGGAGGTGGGAACACCAAAATGGGGGTTTGATTGAGGTAAACCCCTATACAACCCTAACAATTTCTCCAGATATTACGCATGCAGGTTTTGAAGACATTCACGTGCTAGATGTTTCATCACTTGTGTGGTTGTAAGCATTTCCTTTCTCCTTCTTATCTTTATCAGTTCTACTTCACTTTATTTCAATTCTATTACTTTCCTGCATTATAAGGTTTTTAGCAATTAGAGTAGAAGTAGCCACTTTTTCATTTTTTGTGATAAACTCGTTCTCTAGTCCATACGAGATGCCAACGTGCCTCTGGGATGCCAGCGTGTCGTGCTGTCATCTGTATTTTGCATTGTCGTCCTTTGGCGAAGAGCTTGTTAGTTTGTCTAAAGAATCTTCATGACCTGCTCTTTCTGATTCTAGAACTCTCGTGTTGTTCCTGAGGTAGTTTAGGGTAGTTCGCCCCATGAGGCTCTCTGAATGAAGAGAAATGATGAGTAGAACTAATGAGGATGTTTACCTCTTCAACAAAATCACTGCAAGGAGATTTTTTGGGCCATCTAGTAACATCTAGTCTAGGAGCCTTCAACCATTTATTGTTGATCATTTTCTTTGCAAAATCAGGATCCTTATCATATTTTACTTGTATAGATTCCTTAGAAATATCCACATATAAATAAACACCTAGACACATGAAAACTTTGTCAAATAAATCTGCATCTAACTAATCACCACATTTTTGTTTGAATCCTTAACTTTCCTGTCATCCTTGTAGTGAGAAGTGACTTGTAGGATGGACTCTATCTTTTGAGTAGCTACTGGGAATGAAGCCACAAGGTGTATGTTGTTGTGAGTTATTGACTTCGTCCCATTGGTTACAGGTTGTTTCTTAGTGTGACTGATGGATTAGTATGGGCCAACTACACCTGATCCATGAGGATTCAAAGTATAATTATGCTGCTAAACATCAATCCAATAAGATCAATCAATGAAAACTAGACTAAGAATCTATTAAAACTTAACATATTAAACTATAAAAGCTTTAGAAACACCTATTCTAATCCATTGAAACTTATCCTATTGGGGGAGTGGTGTCCCATTGATGTGGAATGGTGGCCCTTTCCCAATCCCATGGATAAATGAAACTATTCTGATCGATTCTATTGAAGAGAATCAACAAAATTGATGAAAGATGTGTATGAAAACATGATTTAAATGCTAAATTAACATGATGCAAGCTATTTTAACATGATGTAGACTAAGATGATTGATATGGGTATATACAAAGCTAATCTAAATAGAATTTAAGCTAAAAAGATTAAAATCCTAATTACAAGATATACTAAATGTGTGCATCTATGTTATCATGGAAGCCATTAATGGAAGCTAAGCTAATATGCAAGTAAATTAAGCTAAAATGATGTTAAATGTGAGCGCAAGTGAGAGTGATTTTAACAACATAAGTTTTCTCTTAAAAGATGGATCCATTTGTCTCCAAATAGTGACCTATTTATAGGAGGGCAAATGAAAAATGAAGGGTTAAGATTAAAAATGTTAATCAATGGTAAAAAATGGAGGAAATATGAAACATGGATCATTGATTCTCATCAATGAATTGTAACAATGATTTTTGGCACCTTAATGCTCTCTAACTCTTCTAGGGTTTTTCACCTAAAAGGAGAGAGATGGGCCAAAATGTTAATATCTACACTCAAGATTAATGTCATGAGGGATGAAATGTGTCTAAATGTAATGTACTAAGTGCAATAAACTGAAAAAGAAAGATGATTATTAGTGTAAAACCTAAGGAATACAAAGTGTTGGAAAATACATTGTGATATGAAAACATATGATAAATGACCTAGAAATGCAAACAAAACTAGATAGAAAGCTACGAAATAGAATGTGTGCACTTGGAGGTTGAAAAAAAATGGCATCAAGGTCTGAAATCCTGATAAAATTGTTCTAGAAGCCGACTGGGACACTTGTGCCAATCTGGGTGACTTAGTCCCAGATCTAGAAAAATTGGTTTGGAGCCCGTTTCGGCCAAATGGGTATCCAAATAGTTAAAATATTCCAAAAAAAAGTTTCAGTGGGACTAAGTCACCACTAGTGGTGACTTAGTCCATTTCTGAATTTCTGAAAATTTGAAAGTGGAAACGAAAGCCCTAGGTCTGCACTCTAGTTTCCCACAGGTGTCTGCTTCTGAAACTCTAATTTTCGGGCCTGAAGGAGACTTTTTGTTGACATTTTGGCTTGGTCAATAAGGATATGTCTTCAACAAGTATTCAACCTAATCTTCAATGATCTTCAAACCCTCAAAGTGCTTAAATCTGCAAACACACAAAGAGAGAAGGAGAAAATGTTGATTGTTATGGAATGGGGGTTTGCCTTGGTCAAACCCCTTTTAGGTAATTAAACCAAATGAAGAAAGAATGTAATGAAGCATGAAACAATGGAGTTAATACCTTGCCATGATGTTTGATCTTGAATTTTTGCAACAAAACATGAATAATCTGCCCTTGAATGTCTTAGGAAGCTATCTTGATGACTTGTAATGATAAAACCCTAGCTTGCTTGACTTGAGAACACGATGAGTGATGAATGATAATGAGTTATGACTTAAGATGAGTTAGGAGATTGAAAAATTAGGGTAAAAACCCTTATTTATACACAATTATGCCTAAATTCTCGAAAATACCTCATCATAGGCCGACCTTAGGTCTCAAAGAATAAAAACTTGAAAGAAAATTGAATTAATTTTGATTTTTGAGTCAAATGGGACTAAGTTTCCCAAGGTGGCGACTTATTCCACCTGGGAAATTTTGAATGGATTTCGAAGATTAAGATGTATTAAATGTTGTTTATCCAGTTCTTCTTCAACAAGACACTTAATTAAGGCCTGCAAGTGCATAAAGGGGCCATTTAAAGCATAAGAAAGGTGTAAATATTGATGACAAGCCTAGGAAAGTGTGAAAGTTTGTTACAAGACTTTACAACACTTTGAAATAGCTCTCAATAATGTTTTTCAGGTGGATTATGATATTATGGTCCTAGAAAAGTGTGAAGACATGTTACAACACCTTACAACATTCTTGCAAGACATCAATAAATGTATATTATTTGGTTTGCAAGGGTCCAAGACCTAGTGTGGATGCATAAAATGCCTCACAACACTTGAATCAAGTCCTCATTAAGTCCAATTTGTCATCAGTTAATCTCAAATCAAGAAAAGTATACACTTTTTGGCGACATATTAAGCCCCCACTTTAGTGAGAGGATGAACTTGCTTCAAACTCACGCTAAAATAGCCATTTAAGAGGAGTCCAATCATACCAATGCAAATGACAAAGAATAACAAAGATCAAAGGAGGTTGTGCAAGCCCCTAGGATCCAAGATCCTAAGTCAAACCAACATGAGTGCAAAATGATATGTAGGAAAACAAGATACATGATCATACAATGGAAAGAACACGAAGGAAATGAAAATGGGGTGGATCAAACCTCGACCGTTTGTCCAACACATTGTGGATTAGATCTAGGCTTGTTTGTTCAGAAAAAGAGATGTATACTCGCTCTGGGGCGACGAAACTCATGGTTGTCCACCGAGTTAGATGGCCCAAGTATACTCACTTTGGGAACACAAAACTTCTGGTTGTCCATAGGGTGAGAAATCCCAAAAGGTGGCTATGGGGAAAGTCGTGCCTCGAAATGGGCTTCCCACTCAACCATATCAAAGTTATACCTCTTGATAACTTTAATAAGGCACCAAAAATGATTTTTGAGCTCTATGAGGTAAGAAAAACTTCGTATGCTTGACACTCATAGACAAATAGGATGGTACCACATGCATGCAAACTATGTTATGCAAGATGGCCATATGACAATTGTTGTAAATGGTAAAATAGTGCAAGGAATGTTCAAATGGATTTTGCTTAGTTCGTGCAAGATCTCATCTTAGGGAACATTGTGCTTAACGTTTCCAAGAGAGGATGTGTCCAAGAAGTATCACACTCTTGGAGGGAATCAAGCCCAATGACACCACCAAGAAGAGGGCACATCACAAGAAGAAAGAAATCATGCAATGAAATTTGAGTGTTGATGTATGCCCCCAATTTAAAGTAGTTGCGAACACCATTACTGTGAGAAATTGCTTTAAAGTAGAAGAAGGAGAATATGAGAGCTTACTCAGAAAGCCCTATGCCAAGTCATATGTTTCTGAGAAGCTACGCCATGAAAAATGGTAGTATGTCACATGCGAGCCAACTTAAGGCATGTTGTCCACGTCCCAAGCTTGCTCTTATATGTTCATGAAAGGTTAAGGAATAGCTGAAAGAGGCAATGGCAAGTGACATAGGAGGAAAAGGATACCTAACCCCTTGATCCCACTTGGTACAAGACAAAGGTGAGCCAAAATGAAATGCATGCTAGAGTGAAAATCAATATCAATTAGAGGAATAAGGTTCCCCCATAGACAAAAGCATGCCAAACTCCTTAAGATGTTGGATTATACAACTCAAAGCATGAAATTTATTAGTGAAGTGACCATGAACTCTATGATAGGAAGAAAATGAAGTCTTGTAAGAGAATTTATTTTGAGTTCTTGGAGGAAGGGTGATCAAGTGATCTTGGAGAAGTCTTGAAAATATACCCTCTTGATCAATGGGAGAAGGTGGTCCTATAGTTTGTTTCAAAGATACATCTTGCTTAGTATTAGTTGTCATACCTGCACAAGACTCATTAAATTGTGAGATTTTGTTCTCTCCTTTATAGGAGGGTGTAAAATCTAACGAATTCAATTCATTAGTGTTTTGCGTGATGACATTGACATTAAGCGAAGATTTTGTTGTTTGTTTCATGTTTTCAAGAGAACTTTCAAGACCACTAGTGTCTATCAGTTTAGGGTGTATGACGGTTAAATTTGTCTTAGAAGGATGTTTTGTGATATTATTGATGTTGAGGGAAGGCTTGACTAATTCTATCAAAGGAAAATAACCAAGACCATGTGTTGTTTGTTGTGTGATAGGATCTATAGGGTTGCAGATACCTTGTTCGTGAGCACCACATCCTTTTCCACTATAGCCAAGTTGTTTCATAAGCTCATATCCTTTGCCATAAAGCTTTTTCATTGCTTTTGAATCGGGTGGTTGTTCGTTGTTGTGTTAGTCAAAGGTTGTTGTGTAATTGGTTATGTTTTGGTCTAAAGTGGTTGAGGTGGATGCTTTCGAAGGGTCGTCCATGAGTGGTGGTGTGAAGTCTAAGGAACCTCAATCATCATCTAATTGTTGTTGGTTATATTTTTGTTGCACAGGTTCCACTTGTGTGGTTGGTGTTAAGGTGTTCAAGGGGTTCTCTTTTTTTTTCTCAAGTTGCAAGACACTATAAAGCTCATGATCATCGTCAATTGTGCATACTTTGTTGTTGTAGATGTATTTCATTTTTCGATGGAGAGTGGAAGGCACACCATTCATTTCATGAATCCATGGCCTACCAAGAAGAAGGTTATATGAAAGAGCATGAGGCATAACCTGGATTGGTGTATTCAATGTGTCTTCTCCAACTGTAATAGGTAAAGTGATCACACCAAGCAATTTGTTTTCTTCATTGTCAAAGCCCTTAATAGATAAAGAATCAGGTTGAATTTAGGATTTATCCACACGAAGCCTATCTAAGAGGTTTATGCTACACACATTAAGGGCTGGGCCATTGTCAATAAGGGTTCACTTTATCCCTATCGTATTGTATTGAGCAATGATCATGAAAGATTCATTTTGTTTTTGCATGTCCAAAGGGGGGAGTTCACTTTGGTGGAAAACAATGTTAGCATTCAATCCTTGAATTATGGCTGCTATGTCATTCGGTTGCACATTTGAATGGATAGGAACTTGTTGTAAGGCCATTTGAAGCATAGTGTGATAGGTAGGTGAATTTTGGAGTAAATCCCATAAGGATATCTTTGCAGGAGTATTCTTAAGTTGTTCAACAAGATTATAATCCTAATGTGTGAATTTAATTGAGGAGCACTAGGAAATATGGGATTAGGAAAAGGTAATGGTGTTGGGGTGGGTTGTTGAGGTGATGGATTGTTTCTAGTGTAGTGTGTGTGAGCAACAACATCATGATTAGTTGGGTAAAGGGTAAAATCGGGTTTAGGTCGAGGTGGAGGTTTATGCGATGGTGGGTAAAGGATGAGTTCAGGTTATTGTTGAGTGTGTTTTTTGTGGGAAGGTGGGTAGAGAATTGGAGGGTTCGTAGGATGTCCCACGGGGTATGTATGAGGTCCATTGATCGAGGGGGATCTAATGGACACTTGTGCATTCATAACCTCAACGGTCTTGGTTTGATGTATCTCTAAGGAAGGGAAATCTAGAGTCACCTTTTTATCTAAGGAAGACACATTACTATTGTTTTCATTTTCTTTTACCATGATGTTCTCCCTAGGAGGATTTTTTTAGGAGAACTACAAATCAAATGTTCTTGATATTCATGGATTGGTTCTTCTAAAATAACTTCATCACAAGTAGGGGAATGATCAATGGTTGAATATTCGTGCTTAATAAGGGTTTCTCTAGGTGAAGGGGGACAACTAAGATATTCATGACCGTCATCTATTGTGTTTTCTAACAACAAAGTATCTTCTTCACAACTAGGAGAGATATTAGGCGAAGGAAAAATGTTAGTGTCATGATTACCTACGGTTGTGTTTTCATGTTCATTAATGTTTTTCCACTAAGAGAGGTAAGAGGAGAGACACAACTAGGATTCTCAAAACTCTCATTAATTGTTTCTTCTACTAGAATATCTTCTTCGCCAATAGGAGAGATATTAGGAGAAGAATAAATATGATTGTTAGGAATATCCAAAGTTGTAATCTTTTTCACAAAAATACTCTCATAGGGAGGGTATTGGAAAGTTTTCTTAACATGTTTAAAGATGCAAGGTACTAAAATTGTTTGAGAAAAAATGAAAAGTACTTGTGACCATTTCATGCAATATTTCAACAATGTAAACAATGTATATCCAAAGATGCAAAACATTTTTATCCAATATATGAAAAGTTTTAAGAATGCAAACAATGTGTATGCAAGAATGAAATGCAAAGTTTTATGAATAGAAATATTATATATGCAAAAGTGAAAAGTACTTTTATCCATGTTATGCAAAATTTCAGAAATGTAAGCATTTTCAAATCTAGTGATGTTTGTAATTGAAGTGATTGGAAAAATGACTACCCTAAATCGACCTTTTTTTTTATGAATAGGAAGCTATCTTTATTAATTCAAATATAAAGATACATATTCACAAAAAAAGAGTGGGTGGTAAAAAGGAACACCCTGAGAGTCAAATGGGAAGCGCCCATAAAAAGCAACAGATCACATTGGCTAAGCCCAGAAGTCCAAAATTACAAAGTAAATAAAAAGGCCATTAAGCGGCCAGAGCAGTGCCAGCAAAGCTAGGAGGGTCTCTGTCATCCAAATTTTCCCCCCATACATTAGCGGGGTTTGGAGTGACGTCAGGAGGACCCCAACCATCATCAACATCTTTTTTCTCTTTATCTTCTTCCTTGTGCGGGGGCGAGATTCAAGCACTAGATGTGGAAACGTTTTACTAGTGGCTGGCCAACCAGAACTAGAAGTAGGAAGGTCATCAAAGGGCCACCCGAAACCACCACTGCCGCTCCCCAAAGCACCGCTAGAAGGCCACCCCTGGTTGGCCTGTGGTGGAGGAGAACGGTTTCACTGAGGAGTGTGAGAATCCCGCTGAGGCGAGGGCTGGGACTGGGGATGCGTAGAGCCACTCCGCTGCTGGCCCCTAGAGGGCAACCAACCATGGGAAGAGGTGGGAAAAGCGGGGACCTGAGCAATAGTACAAGGGGTATTACCCCAGTGGTCCAGGAGAACCTGAAGGTGAGCAACCTTAAGTGCAACTTTGTTAGGTGCACTTGAACCTGTAAAAACACATTAGAGAAAATCATAGCTTTAGCATATAAAGATACATGAATATCCATTTGAGTATGTGAAAAAATGTAAGCATTTCTATCTTTCCAAATATTGAAGAGAATTTCCACCTTGAAAGTGTGCTAAAGCTGGGTGAATTTTGTAGGAAATCTGGGAGAATCTCCTAGCAACACCATATGCCAGGGGAAAGGTTCTGGCCTAAAGGGCCAAAAAAATTCGTGAATCCAAGTCCAAAGCTGCTGGGCTCTGGGACAAAACCAAAAAAGATGCTTAAAATTCTTAGCTTGCCCACAAAAAGGGCATCGAGGGTCCCAAACCCCCTGGCGAACTAGCCGAGAACCCACAGGCAAGCCTTGGAAAAGAATACACTAGACAAAGTGGGCAAGTTTCAACTCAAAAATTGCAAACCAAGTGGTAGCAAATCTTTTACGTCAGATATGAGCGGGAGATTGAAGAAGCCACCTCTGGTTCAAACTCTGAATCATAGGAAAATGTGGTGAGAGCCACCTATAACCAAGCCAAGGCTTGTAGTTCCTAAAAGGGGTGTCTGGATACCACTTCCAGTCTTTCCACCAAGGTTTGGTCCCACGAATTCCAACCTTATGAAGCATTTCAGTAGGAATGGCATTCACCAGACCATCATAAGTAGCACGGTCCTAGTTATGAAGCCTGTACTAGGCACGAAAAACTTCCCACGACATAATACGCATGGTGGGTCTATGAAAGATCTGTTGCAGGGTCTGGATGCCCTTTTTGTGAAATTTGAGCGCCTTAAGCCTAGTCAACTTAGCCAACAACTGACCATTGCAAGAAAAAATAGGCGACCACCAAATATTGTGCTGGTTAAGGGAAAGCTCATCTCGAAAACTAGAGCCAACCCAATGGAGCTAGGGTTTGACAACTTCCTAGGCCTGCCAGATGCTTTTGGCCACAAATGTCCCAACAATCTGAACTGGTTCTTCCATGACCAAAAGGGTTTGAAATCCAATCCCCTTCTAGGCAGGTCTATGGACAGGGAATCCAGATTGAATACTATACCTGAGAAGAATTTTCCAAGCCTCATCCCTAGTAAAGGCACAAATAATCCATTTAACACACAGAGCAGTCCCTTTTTGTTGAGTAGACAACAACCCGAGACCTCCCGAGTCTTTGGGAAGGAAAAAAATTCCCAAGCCATACGATGAAACCCTCTATGAGATTTAGAGGAGGCCCAGAGAAAGTCACGAAGCAATTTCTCAAGCTTTCCATAGGCAGCTTTGGAGGGGGCCCAACAAGAAGAATAATAAACATGGGTGGCCGCTATAATTTTGGAACACACCTAGAATTTCCCTGTCAAAGAGAAGGGCTTGGTAACCCAATAAGCAAGCTTCTGTTCAACTCTAGAGAGCACGGCTTGCCAAAGCTCAACCGGAGATGCCTGAAAGGCAAAGGGAATGCCCAGAAACCAAAAAAATTCTCTAGGCCCAATCCACTTCCATCCATATAGTTGCAACCAAGGCAGAGAGGGCAAGATAGACTGTCGATAACACAAAGTTTTATGTCACTGGATGGCAAAGCCGGAAGCAAGATAGAAGGTATTAAGACACTCAAGAGCCACCACAATGGAGTCTTCTTCCTCTAGAAGGGTGAGGAATGAGTCATCAACAAAATGGCCATTAACAAGCTGAGCTTGAGAATTGGGTAGAGAAATGCCCTTGACCTGCTGCTAGGAAACCGCGTTGGCCAAGAGGTAACCAAAACCCTCAGTTGCAAGCACATACAAAGAGGGGGCCAGCAGGCATCCTTGTCGAATGGAACAAAAGATTCCAAAGTCAGAGGATTGACGGTCATTGATGGTGATACAAGTTGAGGCATCTGCAAAGAGCATTTGAATAAATTGAATGAAATTGAGCCCAAAACCCAAAGCTTGCAGCATAACAAGAATAAATGACCATTCAATGCAGTCATAGGCCTTGGAAAAGTCAATTTTAATGAACATGACTTTCCGGTTTGAATGTCTGGCCCATTCCATGCCTTCCCAAACAACAATAATATTATCCAAAATAAATATGGATTTGATAAACCCAGTTTGTTCTGGGCACACAATCTGAGGTAGAAGATGGCGGATTTTAAGAGCCAAAGCCTTGGCGATAATCTTGCAGGAGACATTAAGAAGTGTGATAGGTCTCCAGTTGCAAATTTCTTCAAGGTCACCTAACTTAGTTATGAATTTTATGTTACCTTTATTAATTAAGTTACCTAGAGAATTAGAATGAAAAACTTTTAAGTAAACTTGATGCAGATCATGCCCAATATAGTCCCACATGGCTTTGTAGAATTCACAAGGGAACCCATCAATTCCAGAGGCTTTGCCATCAGCCATGGAATAGACAGCCTCTTTGAGATCATCAATTGATAACAGTTGATCACAAAAAAAATTTAGAGCTGAAGAAAGCTTATTTGGCACAACAGAAAGACAATCCTAAAGGGCTTGTTGTCGTATAGGCGTGGATTCCTGTGCAGTGCAAACTTGCTCATAATGACGCACAAAGGCCTGGAGAATATCAGGAAGCTTAGAAAGCACCTAAACACCATCTTTGATTTTTTTAATGCCTAGGGATGAGTGCCTGGTACGCAGAGCCAAAAAAATCTTTGGAGGCATGATCACCAACTTTTAGCCAATGTAACCGGGCTTTGATTTGTGCACCTCTAGCAGCATAGCTATCAACAATTTGTTTCTTTTGCCTTAATTCCACCACCCTGACTGGAAATGATGGAGAAAAGGGGCTGGCCGCCAAAGCCTCAGAAGCAACACGAAGGTCAGCAGTGGTAGCCTCATAAGACCGTCAACGAAAAATAGCCAGCTCGCGCCCATAAATGCGCAAAAATCTAGCCGTGTGGATGATAGCCTCATTCCACCAAGAAATCCATTTTGTATGATGAGCTAGTCTGCACTCCAAATTCTAGAATCTGCGAATGTGGGCCAGGGTAGGCTTGTGGTAGAGTAAAGACGTGTTTAAAAAAAATTGAGTGTCGAGTGTCCCATTCAATGCAAAAAGAAATGGGGAAGTGGTCTGACAAGGTCACATCCACTAACGACTTAACTGGGAGAGAGGAGCTGTCAAAAGGGAAAAAAGATTGCGCCAAGATCATGGCACTATCAAGGTGCTTAAATATTCTATCAGAATCGGCTCTGTAATTACACCAAGTGTGCCAGAGAGAATGAGAATGGCGATGGCCAATATTGGGATAAAAAATCCCCAATTTATTGCGCATGTAAAACCATGCCTCCCTTTCCCCAGCTATCCATCTGAATGGAAAAGTGCCATCTTTGTCAGACACCATTTCTACCATATTGAAGTCCCCACATAGTAACCAGGTAGCAACTGGTACCAAATCCACAATCCAACACCAGAGTAAAGAGCATTCCACAACATCATTAGAAGCATAGACATTAATAATCCTAAAGGAATGATTATCAATGTTGAGAAGGATCCAGGCGAGTTGATGAGTGGGATCAGACCTATGGTCAACCACAAAAAATTCCACCGTGGGGCCAAAAGGGTGAGAACTCCGCCACGCCCAACATCATGAGTAGTACAAAACATTTTACTGGCTGGCCAAATAGTGCGACAAGCCACAACAAGCAAAAACCTAGAAATTTTAACTTCTTGGAGACAGAGCACTTCAATACCAGAGTACTTATACAAGGTATCTTTGACAAAATACTTTCTGGAGAGGTCTGTCAGACCTCGAACATTCCATGAGAGGAACTTCATAAGTGAAAATTCTCCATGTTTTTGAAACCCGATTCATCTTCATTCAGATAAGAGAAACAATTCTGCAAAAATTATGGCGGAACTGATCCAATCTAGATGGATGGAGAGGACATCCTCCACTTTTCATGAACATATTCCCCTTCTTCCCTAGGAGGGGAAGGGCTGCGAGATCACCTTTGAGCTCCCATCATAGGAGAAGAAACATCCGGTTGTGTTAACATGATAGTAGCCAACCGAGGCATAGCCTTTGGGCTAGGCTGCTATGAAACATAATCAACTCCAACAAGAGATTCTTTCCCCTTCATAGAATGGTTTGAAACATTTTTCACTGGCTCAGAGGTCACGGGACCCAACCCAGAACCAATGGACTTATTCTTTCGGTTTGTAACCGTAGTCCATTTCATATCACATTTGGCAGTAGATGCAGCTGTCGAACGAGGATTTTCAACATCTCGTGGTGGAGAAGGTGTATGAGGCACTGCTAAAGGGTAGTCCTTAATCTTGTGGTCCGTTGAATGACACCTATAGCATGTGTTGGGCAGATTAAAATATGTGACCTTTTGGGTGTGGCAAAGAGCTCCAATTTGGATATCAATGGAGTCTTTCAAATCTTTGGAAAGGTCCACTTCCACACAAAACCTCTTCTAGGGTCGGGCCTGAAAGAACCTATCTAGCTCATTGCAAATAACCCTCCCCAGTGAGGAAGCTATACTATTCAAAAAAGGCACACAAGGTAAGGGTAGACCAGGGAATTCAATCCATATCGGGACCCGCAACTTGGTGTCGTCCAAGACAACAAAATCATGGGTCCATGCCTGGAAAACTAACAAAGAAGATAGGACATACTAGGGCCCATGGGCTAAGATAGCCTACACATGATTGACCTTCGCAAAGTGGAACAAAAAGAAACCCTTGGTTAAATTTTGGACCACATCAAGGCGGACCCCATGAGGGACTCAAGCCTTGTCAACCCATTCTTTAAGCACACTTTCAGGGGGAGTTCTCCCAACAAAATACCCAACAAGGGTGTATTTCTCAAGCTATTGACAGGCAGTATCAAAATCTAGTAAAGGCAAAACAACATCAGCTAGTGAATCATAGCACTTACCTCGTGAAAGAATTTCAGAACAAATTTCCAAGGACATTTGTTCAGAGGAGGAGCCATTGATTAACATTGTTGAACCGCAAACACCAACAAGAACTATTGGGTTAGAGCCGGTTGAAGGCATATTAAAAAAAAAAACCATAGTAAATGCTGTCGTATACACAAGAAAATAGGGGCTTCCTGCGCAGTATGACACAAGAGGAGCCAAGAGTGACTGTAGAAAACACAAAACCCTAGCAGAGCTCATACACCATAAATCGATGTTTTTGAGCGAAATGCATAAAAAAATTGATCCCAAAACTTTTCAGACTTATAGTATATGATATTAGGAGGCTTAAGAAGCATAAAAATGAAGTTTTTGACTCTAAAACAGATAGTGAAAAATCAGGACTGGGACTAAGTCGCCCAAAGTGGCGAATTAGTCCCAATTAGGGTTTTTTTTCAAAATTTCTAGAAATTTTCAATGGATTTTGATGTTTTATATGTAGTATGATGCAAACCAACAGGAAAATACAAATTTAGAGAAAATTTTAATGATTTTAAATGTAAAAAATGCAACCTAAATGCACTTTTTATGAATGCAAAACTTGAAACCTAACATGCAAATTCATGCAAATCCTACTGCAAGGTCAATATGAGCTAGATCTATGGTGAAGGACTCCAAATCAGAAATGAAAAGTAATCAAAAGTTGGGTTCACCAAAATGTAAACAATGATTTTTGGCACCTTAATGCTCTTTAACTCTTCTAGGGTTTTTCACCTAAAAGGAGAGAGATGGGCCAAAATGATAATGTCTACACTCAAGATTAATGTCATGAGGGATGAAATGTGTCTAAATGTAATGTCCTAAGTGCAATAAACTGAAAAAGAAAGATGATTATTAATGTAAAACCTAAGGAATACAAAGTGTTGGAAAATACATTGTGATATGCAAACATATGATAAATGACCTAGAAATGCAAACAAAACTAGATAGAAAGCTATGAAACAAAATGTGTGCACCTGGAGGTTGAAAAAGGATGGAATCAAGGTCTGAAATCCTGATAAAATTATTGCAAAAGTTGACTTAGTCCTAGATTTGGAAAAACTGGTCTGGAGCCAGTTTCAACCAAATGGGTATCCAAATCTATAAAAAATTCTAAAAAATAGGTTCAATGGGACTAAGTCGCCACTAGTGGTGACTTAGTCCACTTCTAAATTTCTGAAAGTTCAGAAGTGGAAACGAAAGCCCTAGGTTTTCACTTTGGTTTCCCACAAGTGTCGACTTCTAAAACTCTGATTTTTGGGTTTGAATGTGAATTTTTGTTGATATTTTGGCTTGGTCAATAAGGAGATGTCTTCAACAAGTCTTCAAACTAATCTTCAATGATCTTCAAACCCTCAAAGTGCCTAAATCTGCAAACACACAAAGAGAGGAGAAAATGTTGATTGTTAGGGCATGGGGTTTTGCCTTGGTCAAACCCCTTTTAGGTAATTAAACCAAATGAAGAAAGAATGTAATGAAGCATGAAACAATGAAGTTAATACCTTGCCATGATGTTTTATCTTGAATTTCTACAACAAAATATGAATAATTTTCCCTTGAATGTCTTAGGAAGCTATCTTGACGACTTGCAATGATAAAACCCTGGCTTGCTTGACACTAACTCATTTGACTGCAAAATATGACAAAAATTTCTGACGCAAGATGTACAATTAGATGAATCGTCGGGTACATGTGTACTTTTCAAAAAAAAAAAATTGTGCCCGATGTTTGTTAAAATTTCGACGATCCTAATTTTCATCGATATTTCGACAAAAAAACAGGATCGTCGAAATTTTGATGAACTTTTTTCAATATTAAAATTAAAAAACTCCCAGATTTAAAATAAAGACGATTTTTCAAGAATATTAAAATTAACTCCTAAATGGACCATGAATAATGAAAATGACCTATGTACTAATAATTTAAACATATGTGAATTTTAACTCTATAATGAACCATATCTCAAGATAAAATTATTGTAAAAACTAACCCATGAAGATAAAATTAAACATATTTCTTATCATTCTTTATGAAAAAAATAATTGGTGCACATATATCACTAAAATTATTGATAAAATTCTTGTAAAAACTAACCCATGAAGATATATACTTTATAAATGCTTTTGGACATTCAAAAATAGATTTTATTTTCTTAGGATCCATCTTCAGATCATTAGGAAAAATAACAAAACCTATAAAACTAGTTTTTTCTTCATAATACTATATTTTGTCACATTCATCAACATTTTTTTTTCTTTCAACCTTTGTAGTACTAATCTAATATACTCTAGATATATTTTACTAAAAATTATAATATCATCTATGCATACAAGGAAATTTTTATCAAGATGTAGTTTCAATACTTCATTTATTAGCCTCATAAAAGTACTAGGTACATTAGTCAATGTGAAGGCATAATCAACCATTCATATAAACCTTATTTTATCTGAAAATTTTATGTTCCACTCAACTCCTTATCTAATCTTGATTTGTTGACATCCTCTTTTCAAATCCATCTTGTTGAAATATTTTGTGCCACATTAACAATCCATAAGATCATTCATCCTTTGTAAAGGAAATTTGTACTTGATAGTCATTTTTTTTATAGCTCTATAATTTTTACACATTCTCTATACCCCTCCTTTCTTTGGTGCTAGAATTGGTAGTATTGCACATGGAATGAAACTTTATTTTACAATCAATCCTTCAACAATTATGCAACTTGCTGGTTCAATTCTTCATTTTTAGTTGGTGTCAACCTATGTGTCACTTTATTAGGTAAACTTTCTCCTTAAATTAGATACATATTATGACTTCTCTCTAATGAAAATATTTCTAAAAAACTTTTAAAAATATTATCAATATACTATGTCAACAAGTTAGAAAATGAGGATGTACTCTTGCATTTTCTTCTCCCACTTTTGTGTCATCTTCTTTTCTCGTAAAATAAAAAATGAATTATTTTATTTCTTCACATTCTTAGGAATTTCATGCAATTTACTAACATTACTCTTGTAGTATCAATCATTCATTCACCACCCTCTTTCAATGGTAGAAGTACACGTTTCACTTTATCTTTTGTAAATCTATAAGTATTTTCCCTCCTGTCATGTATATGTTTCCTATGAAACTTCCATGGTCCACCCAACAAAATATGACAAACATCTATTGGTATAATGTCGCAAAAAACCTCATCTCCATATACTCCAATTTAAATTTCATGTTATTGTTCACTAACCAAATTATATGATCATCTTGTAACCAAGATACTCTATATAAATTAGGATGCTCTAGCATTTTCAAAATTAATTTCTTCACCATTTTACTTGAAACTTGATTGTTAAAACAATCACTATTAAATTTACCAAATTTACATAGAGTTCTAACTAAGAAATTATTTGTAATAGTTCTTTTAGATCTTTACAAGACTAGCAAATTTATTTTTAGCAAGAATGATTCTCCTTTTTCTAGCATACTTGTTCAAGTTATTAGAAGAAACTTCTTCATCAAGATGTGATGATCTTGTGGTTCTCTTAGATCTTCTTTAATATTCTCCTTGTGACTAATTACACAAATAATCTGTGACCTTTACCTCCACACTTAAAAAAAGTGGTTCCTCTAGATTACCTTCCACCACTTATTCCATATCTACCTCAACCTCTTTTATAGTTATATTTTTTATTGCACTAACTTTATATACTTTCTTTTGTTTTAGCATCATCATCATCATGAGCTCCTCATCCACTTCCATGGTTCCTAACTTTGGAAAATTTGTTGCTTCTTCCCCTCTTATTCTCTTTATTTTTAAATCTAAAATTTATGTTATCTTTATGATTTAGTGAAATTAATATGATTTATCAACATAATAGATAGTTAATATATTCAATTCTTCTTTCGATTGAACCCCTTCAACTATTTAATATATATCTAGACACCTTCTCTTGGTTACCTTCTTGATGACCAACTCTAATAGATAACTTATAATGATCCTTGGTATAATGTTTCTATCTCACATTTTGTAACCTATTTAGTAGATCTAGTTGATAAAATATAGGAAAAAACTTAGAATTCCATTTATTTACCATCCTTTCCCATTTTTCAATTTTAGGCTTACCTTTCCTATTTCTCTCCAATTGAGTTTCCTTACATTAGATTGTAGAATAATATTTCAACTCTATCTTACCAAAATTTACTTTATTAGGATGATAAATATTCTCATATTTAAAATATCCTTCAAGATCATTAATCCAATCAATCAATTCTTCAGGATCTAGACTATTCGAGAAATTATGTATATCCATTTCACTTTTCTTACCAAATCTTGTAAGTTCTTTTATTATTATATATTTGTCTCTTTCTTCTTCAACTATGAATGCTTCTTCTAATCCAACATCATCATGTTCATAATCACTATCATCCAATTTAGGGTTAATAATACCTCTTCTATCATGTCCAACCAAATATGGATATTCCTAATCATAGTGAAAATTTTCTCAATTAATTCTAAAACATAATTTTAGCCTCTATCTATCCTTGTAGGTGGCATCTTTAAATTTTTATATGAACTACATCAATATTTGTTAGTCTATCTACTATAATTTAAATTATGAGAATATTCTACACAACATTATCTTAGTAGAAGACTTGTGGTGTCAATTTTTTAATACATCTTGATTTACTAACCTTACTATATTACTCCAATATCAACTAATATCAAACCTTGCTTTACCCTACTCTAATACCAACTAATCTAGTCAAGGTAGCCTGGTCTAGTTAGGCATTATCCAACCATTCATCCAATAAAACTTTCATATATCAACCTTATTTAAACATGGTCAAAATTTATAGAAATCAATATGCAAGGAACAACATGATATCATTTATCGAATTTGCATAAGAGTTAAATTACATGTTTAGGCATCAACCTTTGGTTACAAAATAGATATTATGATCGATCACTTAATTTCTTGTATGGACATAGTGACATGTGAATGGGGCCAACGTTGAATTTTTTTCAATTTGTGCTTGTATGGAGTGAAACTTGACATGGTTAGCCTAGACGCATGCGTTGACGATATGGGAGGGTTTCGAGACTCAAACATGATGTCATGCTATATAAAGGCATCTCGTCCTTCCTAATAATACAAGTTGCCTTATTCTTCGTCTCTTTCATATATTGTTCCTAATTATCAAATGGTGGTAAGTGATTATTCCCTTATATATCATTGTATAATTAATTTTTTCTATATTAATTTATAAATTTTTATTATATTATCTGGAGCTCCAAAAAGTTAGAGAGGAGTTCAAGTTAGTAGGTTCAAAATAAAAAAATCATCACTTGTCTCTCTATCTACTCAATAATCAAAAGGCCATCAACTCTTCCATCCTAGTTGAGAGGACTGATTATATTATGATTTTTTTATGTTCCTATATAGCTTTCTTGTACATGTATTTTGTATTACTAACATGTGACATTGTATGCATAGATTGCTTTCTTGTATATATTATAGTTTTACCAACATATACTATTGTATGCTTGCATGGCTTCTTAGTTAATATATATTTTTTATTATTGATCTTTTTGATATTTTCTATAAGTTATTATTAGATGATACACATTGGATTCCTTTTATTTTTTTATATTTGAAGATACATAACTAATTACAAGGATAATATAAAGAAGATATATCTATATATGTATCATTTATGAGTTTCTAAAATATTTTACTTCCATGTCAACCACTTTCTTTACTTCAATTGAGAAACATAATACCTTTATAATCTTGCATTTATCAAGTGTCAATAAAATAAAATTCAAGTACTTAGCTATCAGTTTTCTATCCTATCTCTACCATTTTAGTTCTAAAATAAAACATACAAATCAAACTTAAATATTAATTTGAATTTCACATTTTATTTTGATTTTTGGCCTAGTGCACATAGGAGCACGACATAGCTCAGTGCACAGAGACCCTAACTGGAAAAACAAGGTAGGAGGAAAGCCAGAGCGACGAGGTTGAGCACACTCAAAAAGGGAAAATCGATGACCAAGGGAAAATGAGTATTGTAAGTGATTTATATCTTTTATATTGGCAACCCCATTCTCTTTAACCTGCAATTTGCTTACCAATCAACAACCAAGGGAAAACATAATGAAGATAAGAACGCAAAGGAATAGGGATTACAAGAGGCTATTGGAAAGGAAATTAGGAATACAATAGATGAATAGTAAATGACACAATGGAGATAGGATGACAAGGAGGATCTAGCTATGATGAAGAAGAAATTGGAAATGGAGGATCAAAGGAAATGCAACTAGGGATCCTTCTGTAGATATGTTCAATGTAGTAGCTTCAAAAACCCTATAGCATGAGAGAATAAATGAAAAAAATTGTATTGGGAGAAAACATTGGGAGAAAAATGTGATAGCTTTACATCATGCCCCAAGTCTAAATGACCATTTGAAAGCATGTTAGGGAAACTTAGAGATTAGGGTTATAGCTTTGTGTAAAATTTCAAATTCCCAACTTAACCCAAACACTAGTGTTCGAAGTGCATAAGTGTTGAGGACACAAGTGTTTGGAGGGCGTAGGTGTCTTTTTGGGTTTAGATCTAAAACTCTTGGGTTAGTTTTTATGGGTTTGGAAAGGCTTAGAAGTGATTTTAAATCAGTCCAATTTCACGTAAAAGGACTAGAAAAGTCAAAAATGAATCTTAGAACACATCTTTGGGAGTGGACACTAAAATGAGTGTAGAAATGTAAGGTGGAGATTGCAAAGTAGGAAATTTCCAATCTTACAAGAAGCACCAATCCATCTTTTAGAGGAGCACAAAGCTCAATTACAACAACTTCAGTGTTGGAACCAATCTCTTTTTAGTAGGGAAAAAATAAATCACAATTTTGTGGTGGCTTTGTAATGCCTAATTTTCATTGAATTAGCATGACTTTGTAATGCCTAATTTTCATTATCAAATTGGCTTAGGAACATCCCCATTGTTTAGCATAGTGTTCTATTGTCTGTTAGGTCTTTGATGATATAACCCTCTATTCTAAAAAAAATGATTATGTTCTTAATCCTTGTAAGCCCATTAGTTACTTGTGCAAGTGTCTTATTTAATTCCTCTCATTTTGATGTCAAATGTGAAGTCTAATCATGAGATGATTGTGTAGCACTTGATGATATTCTTGTCTAATTTTTTGATTGCACAATAGTTGTGGAAACTTAATTTGTTGCTTGTTTATCAAATAGTGTGTTGTTAGAAGGATAAGGTACATTAGGAACAACAAGATTATTTTTAAGTTTCCCTAAATAAGGTGATATGTGGGTAGGATAAACTTGATTTAGGGGTTTCTAACACATAAATTGATTCTATCCTTAGGAGAGATGTTTGGTATGGAGTTTAGTAAAGGTGTACTATTTATTAGGGCATTGTGGATATGGGGATCTAGTTTGGCATCCTTGAATATCCTAATGAAGGTAAATATCCTATATCTCCCCCTATTATAGGGTCCATTTCTTGTTTCAATATCACAACCTTAGTGTAAGTAACACCAAGAGTAGTTATATTTGCTTGATTTTTCCTCAAGAATAAGCCAGTGAAAGGATCTAAGGCCTTGAGGTAAATGTAAATAACAACTTCCTTTGTTACCTCAAATAACATTATAATTCATAGGACCAAAAACATTCACAATCTAAGCACTATTACACAAGTCTATCCACACTTTCAATTTGGGTTCGTTAGTACCAAAAAACATGTAAAAATAATATATATATACACATCTGTAGAGAAACAACAAAACCACCATAAACTTGAATGTCATTTAAAACATCATTATATATACACATAATAGGAATCCTACAAACTAAAAGTAAAACACATTACACTTATGTTCTAACTAACTTGATGTACTCTCCAACATCTCTCTTCTCTCATGTGGAGAGTTAGAACTGCTTGGCCATGCCTTTGCATCATTAGGGAAGTTTTTCTCTTTTTGACAATGTCAAAAGCATGGCTACATATAGATTAGGAAAAAGAACTTTCCTTGGTAAGATTAGCAATGCATGGAAGATTCAAAAAGTATCCTTGATATTACAAAAAGATGTGTTTATACACTTCAATTGTGCAGTCACCCTTTGGTTCTTTCAAAGAAAAATTTGCCTAGGCCACTGTTACACTGCATAGGTAAATTTGATTTTATATTGTGGAGCTATATTAAGCTACCACTCTCAAGACCAATGTAACAATGATACAAAATAATGTTTGAGACTACAAGAAGACATCAAAATGGCTAGTGTACTAAACAAATTCTTATGATTTTTGAAGAATGTTGTTAACTCTACTCAGTTGGCTTCTTTTTTCAAAATAATACAAATTGAACCCTGGCATCAATAGACTATGTATATCAAGCTACCACAATTCAATTTTCAATGATGAATATTCATCATTGATGTGGAGTGGCAGGGGAAGCACCCAACTTGACACACTTATTCAACTATACCCTTCAATAAGACAATTTGATCACACAACTAGACATCACTATAGGACTTGGGGATGATTTGGAAACTTTTAATATGAGAAATCATGAACAAACAACTAGACTTTTCTCATAGAAACCCTCACTCCTCCATCGCTTCCAACTAGCCCATGCATTCCTTGTAGCATTTCCCAATAGGAAAGTCATTATAAAAACTGGTTAAAGACAATAAATAGACAAAACATCTTATTTTCAGACATCAAACATAGACCCTTACAAACTCCCAAAAGTACAATACTCAATACCATAAGCAGTTGCCTCAAGAGACTATCCTTCAAGCCACTAGAAGGCCTAATTTAGACCTGTGCAAAGGAAGTTTTGGATTGTCAAGGCTCACCCCAACACCCCTAAGCCTTTAAGAGGTTTCAAAGTGTTCCCTGAGACCCTGTACATCACTTCCATCAATCATTATTACTCAAACATTCAAGAAACAACAAAATAAGTATTTAAATGATCACTTTTAGACTGTTACAAGGCAAGAACCCGTGCTAGGGCATCAAATAATTCTTGAAAGACTCCATATTATGATTTGAAACAAATTGAATCATAAAGAGGAACCTTAAATCCACCATTCCACCATGATTTAGAATTTTCCCACAGTGGAATGGTGAATTATTGGCATTTTGTGATCAAAACCCTTGTTTTTTAGGGTTTCTGACCCTCTTTCACTAAAATGGATGTAACTTTGTTGATACTTAATGAAAACAGATCAAATCACCACAAAATTAAAGTAGACTCTTCCCCTTTCAAGTCATATGCATTAGAAGTCCGTACAATAATGCTACAGATCGTACCAAGCATAGAAACAGTGAAAAACACTAGAAAATATCAGAAAAATAGAGTTTATTTTCTTTAAATCTCTAAAAATGCCAACATCCATCATCCCTCGACCAAATGGAGGCTTTTTAAGCTTGTATCCACCTTCCCAAATGGTCCTTTAACTATTTTTTGAATAAGGAACCGTTGGTTAAGCTGATTACAACATAATGTTGAGATTACAACAATTGACAACATGAAAATATTGCATTCTTTGAAGCAATTTTGTACTCCTATCACCTAAGAATTAAAAAATAATTAAAATGACCTTGCAACAACCTTATTACATCATTCAAACTCCAACCTTACAAATTTACATTAAAAAATCATGTTTTTGCCTTCAAAGGCTACAAAAGCAACTTTTAGTGCAAGATTGCATTGTTGCACGTTTTGACTCAAAACTCAAAAAATCAACCTAGAACCTATCCAATGGTATTATTAGACCTTATTGAAGATGAGAAAACTCCAAAGAATCAAAAATAATCATTAACCTACTAATAACTAACTTACAAACACTTAACAACCCATTATTTTGCAAAATTGCAATTTTGACAATTTTAATGTCAACAATTGCAAATTTTTACATTATCAACTAGATATCTTCCAAGCACCCTAAAAAAATTAAAAATGGTATTGATAGACCTTATTCACCTTGAATACATGACTCCCTGCAAGAAAACCTATTCTACCTACTTTGACAATATTTTACCATCATTGACAATTTCTTCACATATTTGATCTTGTTTACAATATGGATCAATGAAACAATAAATGGTCTTTTAGACCTTATTAAAACATAAAAAAACTTTTCAAACCTCCATAGACACTTCTATGATCAACCTCTAATGCTCTAGTTGTGAACATATGGTGTAGGTTCTCCTACACTAGAGACTCCCCAATGAGCTATGCATGTATCACATGGAGCCATCTTCCATTGATTGTAGAACATATTATTGACCCCCATTCACAAAAAAATAATATGGTTGCTTGGGCACAAAAGTGGAGAAACTCAAAGATAGGGTCTTAGCAACATGTAAAATTAAAAATTTCATTCTTCCTTTCTTATCATGCAAACTTGTGACTCAACAAAACAAGTATGCAAGGAAAACAACTTCAAAGCTAAGAATGGTAGATTGCTAAGACCGTGAGACTAATAATGACTATCGTTCATTACCTTTTCCCCTCAATTGTCATGTAAAAATCCTTGGAACATTTCCATACATTGTTCATGTAGGAAAATTCATCACTGAGTCTAGGTTTTCTAGGCTTCCATAGCCTCAACTATTGTGAACTACATCTCCCAAACTACATGTTTGTGTTAGGTTGTAAAATAATGACATTTTAAAGTCATTAATTGCAAGAGATAGTCTCCTTCATACATTGTTTTGATTTTTGATGGACACATTTGGACGATAGTAACAATAACTTGCAAACTATCAAGACTTGATTACCTTATAACCTGTCAAATTCTAGCGATGAAATGATCGATTAATCATAATGTCTGCCCAGGGATACATCATGCGAGAGAACGCAAACCGGCATTGCCGCTATCTCCGCCATGGTGTAGGTACCACCAAATAGGTATTTATTAGCTCTGTCTTCCTCGAGGGAGGGAAATTTAGGAAGAGAAGAGGAAAGCGAGACATGTAGTATGTCTAAAAGAGGGAGATCAACTAAAGGTCAAAATATTAGAAGAA